>JAPMOQ010062527.1:131997-160038 GCA_026543055.1 Argiope trifasciata
GTGTGTGTGTTGGCGCTCTACAGACCAGACCGTTGGACCTACAGCTACCAAATTTGGTACATGTATACCTTGGAGGTCGGGAATGTGCACCTCGGAGCCCTTTTTTCGAATTTTTAATTAGAATTTGAATTAATTAAAATTTAAGCGAAATTTCGACGATTTTCCGCTATAACTTCCGAAAATATTATCGCACAAACATGATTTTTACATCAATTTAAAGATTAAAAAATTAGCTTTCTAATGGTATCTTTGTTTTAATGTATAACTTAAGATTCTATTTTTAACGAATTTTTAAAGAAATATTTTAACCATGTTTTCAACAATATATTTCGGACAAAACAATAAAATTTTATCTGCACGAGCACGTCAAGGGGGAAAAATTAGGTTTTATAAGCATGTTGCCGTCCTACTGACGAAAGTTCAAACTAAAAAAAACAACTATCATTACAAATTAAATCTAAAGAAATGCAACTTTTAGCACGTGACTGGATAAAATAAAAGAAATATAATATGTGACATTTTCTAAAATAAATAATGAACGAGCAAAGGGAAAAAATAGCTTTTATTAAACTGTTGAAATCATACTGACAGAAGTTCAAATTAAAAAATAAATTAACTATGATTGCAAATTAAATCGGAAAAAAAAATGTAACATTCACCACGTGATTGGATGAAATTAAATAAATATTAAATGTTATGTTTTCTAAAAAAGAAATACAAGACAAAGGTTTCTATGATCGTTTGCAACATCTATATCATTAATTTAGTAAATCAGTGTTACGTGACTTTCGAAGTTTAAGTATATCTGGCAGAGAAATTATAAAGAGAGCAAGGCACATAAGTATTTAATTGAAAATATTAGACCCCATTACTCTTGGCGAACCAGCTGGTCACCAAAGGCGATTAGTATGTATATATAAAAGAGAACACTTCATCGTTACATCGTGTATCAGTTGCGTATGCTAAAAATCCAGCTTTTTTTTTAAAAAAAAACATTGCTCGTAGCACGTCTTATATATCAATTTTCATTAACTAATTACGTACCAACTAAGAGTTAATGGAATCTGAAAACTTTTAGAAATTCGTTGAATATTTTTATATAAAATTTGTAATCACAAAATAATGCGAAATCGTCACATAGGGTCCCAAATTCATAGATTTTTTTATGGTCAAATCAAGATAAAGTAACAAGAGAAAAAAAGCCAGAAAAGTAATCAAAGATATCCGTGCTTCATCAAATGTTACTGTCTGATCAAATAATATCAGTTACAACTGCAGTTAACCATTCAGATTAACCAAATATTTGAAAAAAAAAATGAGAAGATATCTTCTTTCAAATTTTTTCTTGTACCTCTTGGCATAGTAAAAAAAGCGAGTTCTAAAATGAACATCTGTTGTAAATATCGCTAAACTTTTTATGTTTCCACTCTAATTGAAATACAGTTTATTGTTATAACATAAGTTACAGTTTATTGTCTTAACATAAAGGTACAGTTATGTTAATAAACTGTAGTTTTAATTTATAAATTCAATGTAAAATAGCATTCAATAGTCTCATACGCATTTTCAATAATCGTTTTCCTTTGAACTAGTAATGGTCTTTTCGTTGTCCAAAATTTAAACGATCTACAATTTCTATGAACAAACCATATAAGGAATCCGACTACGTTCAAAGGACAATTTTTGAAAAATTGACTTTTAAAAACCTATTTATGATTTTTAGTTGTATTGTCAATTATAAACACTCTAGATACAAAAAAAAATATGTGGAAATTTATTACATTTTGAGAAATAATAAAATTTGTAGTAAATTTTAATGAAATTGAACCAAAACGGTTAACACACTACACAAAATTATAATGCATAAATCCTATTTTTCTTTGTACTCAAATTATAGAATATAATGATGAATGAAATGAACTTAAATCTAAGAAAAATGTTGAGATCCAAAGAAGTAATGGGTAAAAATATTCGTATATATGCATTTTTTTCACAAATTTTCAAGTTAATTTTTCTAAAAACACTTATAAATGAAAAAAATAATATCACCACCAACAAAACTTTTGGTTCATTTTATTGCCCATATTATTTAAAACACATGCCGAAATTTTTATGTAAACACCTATATTGGTTCCTTAGATATCATGTTAACGGTGGAGAATGTTTGTGAAAATTAAAGTTTTGAGAAAATTGAAGACAAATTTTAATTCAAAAACAGGATTTGTTTAAATTCCCCTGAATGACAGGTCAGGCCTTTTTTTTAGAAAAGATAAACTGTTTAGGACAGAAAAAAGTCTGAACTACAAGAAATATCAATAAAAAAATTAGCCAATGAGTTTGATAACCAGTGTTTTTAACGTAGTCGGATACCTTAATAAATTTTCGTCTTTCTAATAGCTTGTTTTGTATTAGTCTAATCGTGTGTGCACATATGGCCTGAAAGGCCGACACAATCCTAAAAATAGTCACACCCCTCCCTCCTTTTCTAAAGAGATCTAAAACAGGAAATTCGTCAAAATTCCGAAAAAGAACTGTGCCAAGTCAAAGAGTCTTTTTACAAATCAGGAAATAGTCAAAGGAAATATTTTCTGTTCGACTCTCTGTCTTTGTTGCATTGTACTGATGCTTCAGGTGTTAAGCTGTAAAGACAGAGACTTCGTTTGTTCTGAAAAATGCGATTTGATCTTTTTTTATTGACGTATTACATTCGATAAAGATTTACAATTTAATGTTAAGGCCACGTATTAAATTTCGTTTTTCAATTTCTATTATTAGTTCACACTCCCCCTATATTTATTTATTTATATATCTTTATTTAAAAAAATTCAATCGTTAATAAAATTAATCATTTTTATTCATCCACTCAAGTTCAAATATTTTTTTAACTTGTAGTGGATGACAGTTGACGTTAACACATTTTTTTTCCAAATATGAATTAATTTTTGCCAGAAATTTCTATTTGATGGCAAAATTTGTCGCTAGGTTCTGAGATTACTGACACGACAACAAATCAAAAATAATATAAGGTATATATGATTAATATAAGAAAATAAGTAGGAATTAAGTTGTTTTTTTTAAATGTTTCACTTGTTTTTGATTTTAGATATTACTCACAACTGGCCTACGTGTCTTTTTATAGTGAGTTCAAAGATAAAGCTTCATCAAAATATTGAAACTACCTTCTTTTAACGATATAATATAAATGGCAATATATATAAAATTGGCAAATGCTGAAAGACGTCCCCTCCTAAATTCAAAGAGCTTCCCTTTCTTATACTTCAATAATTATTGCTATTTCATTTTGCATACTGTAGATTACCCTTAGTACATTGACATCAATGTCCTTGTGCAAATGTCTGCAAAATGTCACATATTTCCAACATTCTATGGTCCATAATTGGTGCGAAAGCTTGGTATCATTTGACCTAGTTTCTCTGGATAACTCATATATTCTAAACTAATGAGCGCACAATTACCAAATTAAATAATAAGTAATTAAATAATAAGTTACATTTATTTTAATAAATGTAATTTAAAAATATAATAAATGATGGTTTCCATTGTATTGTAAAAAATGTTCCATTGATTTTATTATGAAATAGTTTATCTATTGAAATATATTTATCATATTTAGTATGTTTTTTTAATATTTATTTTAAAATTAAAGAAACGAAATTGAGTAAGTATCTTCAGTAGATATCTGGTATAGTTAGTTGCTATAAACAAAAAACTCTTGGTTTGGGACTTATGGCCTTTTGCAAGCCTGCCAACATTTATCTGTCAGAATTTAAGCCGAGTGAGTGTCACTTATTCTTGAAGCAGAGCCAATTAGGGCCAAGAGTATGGTTGAGCAACTTCATGCGTTACATTCGGTAGCAAAACCCCTTTTTACAGGGAGGTACGTTCGAACACTTCACTGATAGAAGACAAAGGAGCAACCGTGTCCTAACCCGGACAGGGAAGACGCACTATCCCTATGCAGGGCGCAGGCATAAACAGAAAACTATTTTTGATAAGACATATAAAACTAATACTATGTCAAAATTAATTTATTCTACCCAAAATCTTCCGTCGATGTACTCTTTTTTTTAATTGAGTGTTACAGCTAAACAAACATTTAAAAAAAAATCCAAAATTAATTTCTTTTGCTATTGCAGCACCATTCCACACAAATTCATCTAGATTTCTGACCTATTTAATTACATCTTCGAGAACAATTGTTCCCTAAAACATTTTGGCAGCTCTGGCGTGACATTAATCATCATTATCATCAATTCACGCGTCGCTTTTTTTCTACCAATTCTTCCAACGTTGTCTTATCCTTTTTATCATCTCGGCGCTTGTCTTTGTCATTCCGCATCAACAAAGGAAAGTTTCCTCATCAATGATGTGCGGTTGAATTACATCATTAACGACGAAACGGCCATTAAGCATTGCTACTGTTGCGCCGCCTTTCACCAGTCCATTCCAACTCCTTTTGAGTAACTGATTAAACAGCATCCTACTCCTCTTCCTCCCTTTCAGAGGGGAGTAGGACGGAAGTGGGGTGGTCCCCAACCGGAAACGCGCGCGGGCACGTGCAAAAGACAAAATGCTGCATCGCGTGCGCGTTCCAAAAGCGTGCGCCGCATTCCAGCCCAATTTACAGGTCTCCCTTTCATTTTCAGTGCCTCATTTTTTTTCTTCTGTTCTTTATCTCTTCTTCCCTTTCGTAGGGGAGGGGGTGCTCATCTGTTTCTACCTTTCTCTTTCCCCCTTTGCAAGGGGGTGTCTTTCTCTCTCGGCCGAATGGCAACAGGGGACTAGCAGACGACTTTTAAATACCGTGATGATTTGGAAGAGCCGCGAAGGAGAGCTTTAATAGAGACGTGGTATTCTGGGATGTTTTGATACCGTGCGGTTGAACATGGGTGGCCTGGCTTCCTATTTGAGGGGGGGGGGGACGATTTCACGCTTGGTTTCTACGGTTGTAATTATTCTCGCTCTGAAGAATTATTTTGAAATATTTAATTCTGTTTTTAATCACTCCTTTGTTGATTCTATGGCATTATCTCCTGTGAATTCCGTGGCCTGGTGATAAGGTCTCGGCTTCGGAACCGGAGGTTTTCAGGTCGGAGATTCGATTCCACAGAAGAATCGTGGTGTAAAGGGCCGGTTACACGACCGGCACTCGTCTCTGCAGACGAGCCACGTGCTCCCCCTTTGACCCCTCTCGCGGTTTTCTGGTCTTTGATGTCCATCAACTTTACCGACAATTTGTCGGTAAAATGCCCAGGCATCAAAGAGTCCAGAAAACCACAAGAGGGGTCAAAATAAGGGTCCTCGTGATAGGGTCTCGGCTTCGGAACCTTACAGTGGGGGACCTATGGTTGACAGTGGTCCCCTAGTGGGTAGAATATCTGATTTATGACCAAATCTGTGGGTCGGCAGGTCGTATAACCACAGCTTAATGGGGTCTCTTGCAAGTTAAATCAGTCAGGCCGAACGTCCTTCCGCTAGTGTGGTGTGGAGAGGTGGATGCCACTTCAGGTGTCGTCTTTGTCATCTGACAGTGGTTCAAAATGACGAGGTCCGTCCCCAAATCACCTTAATGTTGCTTTACAACGGAACGTTAATAAAACTAAACCAAACCCATGACGTTATTTTATCTGGTCTCTTATCATACATTGGTATGATAGACCAATCATATTTCAAAGTTTTAATCATTATTTTGAAATATTTAATTCTGTTTTTAATCACTCCTTTGTTGATTCTATGTCTTAGTTTAGTTTAGTTATATTAACGTCCCGTTGTAAAGCAACACGAGGGCTATTTTGTAACGGACCTCGTCATTTTGAACCACGATTAGATGAAGAGGACGACACCTGAACTGGCACCCCCCTCTCCACACCATACCACACCAGCGGGAGGATGTTTGGCCTAACGGATTTAACGTGCAAGAGACCCCCTCACATGACGGCTCTTCGGTGGATTCCAGACTGGAACCTGAAACACTCGAGTTCCGAAGCCAAGACTTTACCACCAGGCCACCGAGGCCCGTTGATTCTATGTCATTATCTCCGGTGAATTCCGTTGGTTCGGGGAGGCCTGGTGTTAAGGTTCGAGATTCGATTCCATCAAAGGACAGTCGTGTGAGGGGGTCTCTTGCACATTAAATCCGTTTAACCAAACATTCTTCCACTGGTATGGTGTGGAGAAGGGGGATGCCAGTTCAGGTGTAGTCCTCGTCATCTGACCGTGGTTCAAAATCATGAGGTTCATTACAAAATAGCCCAAGCTTTACAATGGGACGATAAAATAACTAAATTAAACTAAACAGGTGAATTCCGTGTGATTTAGATAGTTTATGAAGTCAAAGACATGAGATAGAATGCCATGGCTGGAATATAAAATATACGAAGTAAGTAAATGCTGAAAGACATCCCCACTAACTTCAAAGAGCTAAGTGACCTAAACATTTTTTTCTCGTATGTTCAGAATTTATCCAGTATCGGTCTTCCATTCGATTTACAAAAGCCAAGGAAATTAAACCTAGTTCCAATTCAAATAAAGTATCACTTTAATTAGACCGTTATTCATATAATTTCTTTTCATGTTTAGATATATGCTTGCAAACTAATGAATGTTTTTTTTTTCAATTCCTTCAAATACACTTTTTAAAACTTGTAGCTGATGTTATTCGATGTTAATAGAGTTTTTTTTTTCCAAATATTAATTAATTATTCAATTTAAATTCAACTAGTAATTTAAATTTGATCACCAAAGTCTCCAAATCCAGCGCCAAATATTTCCCCCACCAAAATCGCCCAATGGTCGCCAAGTTTGCTGACACGCATTGATATTACAGATCGCTAATAATATAAGATATATATATAAATAATGAAAAAAATAAGTAGGAATTGAATTAAAAAATTTAATATATTTATTATTATTACTTGGGTGACAGATTTAGTTAACACATAATCCTAGTAAAATTTGGGTTTAAGTATTTAGAATGCGACTTTTTTTTTCGATTTGTTTACAAAAATATGCCGTGTAACTGGTATTCATTCTTTTAATGGGGGCCCAAATTTAAATGTTGTATTGTATTTTTGTTTCTTCTAATATTTGTTACTTAAAAACTGCTTATGCAGAGAATTTATTAAAATCAATGGAAAAATCTGGTTTTTAAACGAGGCAAAAAAAGATCAATAAATAAAGAGGGACCCCAAAAATAGTGAAATAAGGAGACACTCAAAATGCAATCTAGTTTCACAAGACAGCCGATTAAAAATCAATTTATATTCAGTTAGTGCAAATTGCAGTGACGATTCGGTCATTAGGACAGAAAATTACAGTACATCCTGCAATTATTTCAAAACTTTATTTTTATATTTATCACTCTTACTGGCTTTTTTCCTAAAATTTTAATGATGCTATAGAATTGACGATAGAAAAAAAGGTTGAAAACACATTTGTTAATCACATTTTATACGCAGTTAGATTATGATTGCATGTTTCCTGTCATAAATGGCAATCGATGCAGACTTGGATTGGCTTTTCAATGCAAAGCAGTGTTACATAAACATGACAATCATCATTTAGAAATGTTTCCCATATTTGAATTAAATGTAATCAACCGTCTCATTTTATACATATTTGTAAAAAAATTAATGTTAATTTAAGATGAATTCAATTTTTTAAGTGCATAAAAACTTTTATTGCGCGTAACGACGGATCCCCATAAACAGAATCTATAACACATTTATTAACAGAACAAAAGTCCATAACACTGTTTTTATTTGGTCTAGTTTTATAGTATACCTTATTTCCTTATCATTTTCTTGGCGCAGCATGGCCAAACATCCCTTTTGCGCCAGAAAAAATCAATACAAGCAACCAACCATAAACAGAATCAAGTAAAAAAAAAGTAGTCAAATAATTGCAAAGGTATTTTATTTGTGCACCTTTAACTCTTTCTATTATTTTAATCAACTGTAATACTCTCTCTAATTCTTTTATTATTTAAACAACTTTTTTATGTTGATTATTATTATTACTTTGTAATTTCTGTACTTCAAAATATTTCTGGATCAAAATATTTTATTCATTTAGTGTAGCTCAAAATCACAACTTCGCATGGGAAAACAAACTTCGTATGGATCGGGGCCATACGTCCACCCACTAATATGGTGTTTAAGTTTGGATAGGTGGTCCAGATCAGGGGTCGTCCATATCATCGGACCATGGTTCAGAATTACGAGGTCCACTCTAAAGTAGCCCTTCTTTTGCTTTAAAACGGGACTTTAGTATAAATAAAGTGAATGTAATTTACCCATTTCAGAGGCTATGGTAATTAGATCAATTTTTATGATTAGAAAATATGTTTTGCATGTCTAATTTCCTTATTTCCTTTCCTTTTTTAATGTTCCTGTAAATATATAAATTGTTACGAACCTATAATTTTGATTTCCCGATTCAATAATGTCATCATAAGAAAGACTGATTTACAGTCATCTGTATTGAACGGTGCCCGGGTCCCTCAACAGAGATGCCACGACTTGGCGACCGTTTGGCAACTTGGCAATGGATTTGGCAACTTTGGCAACTTGGCAATGGATTTGGCAGCTTTGGCTACAAAATGGATAATTTCAGAAATTTTGTGAATTTTCCCGATCTGTCCATTAGGAGCCGAGATACATCCAGAATGCTCCTGATTGCTCCATAATGTTTTAGCCCCACCTCCCAGAGCTATATAATGGTGAAATTTTGAAGCTGGAGTGCCGAATTGCTCTAGTGTCGTCGTGTATTGTGTCGTTGCCCGTTGTGTGAAGTTGTGACTCGGCAGTGAAAGCAAGAAGAGACAGAGGAGTAGTTTTAGCCGTTTGGAGAGATCTGCGTGAGCGTACACGGAATCCTTAAAGATTCCCTCTTCTGCTGTATCCTGCCTGGCCGCTTTGAGTAATGTGGACTAAATTTCTACGTGTGGACTACTGTCTGCTGTAGAGTGTTGCTCTGGAACCAAGGTCCAAAATGAAACAACTGGAAAAATCCAATCACCCTTCTCTAGGAAAGGAATCCACAACCAGAACGGCCTCACAATTTTTGAAGAGACTGCAACTGCTATTCTTCAATGTAAAAACCTGAAAAATGTCTTCTTTTCAATATTTTTGCCCTACTTTAATTCATATAACTACCAAGCTGTATAAAAGGATATCACTTTGAACGGCCTCACAACTTGTGAGGAAGCTGCAACTGTTCTGCATCAATGTAAACAACCTGTAAATATTTACTCATTCTAATTCTATTGTTTTTACACTTATCTAACTATAATTCACCATATCAATATCAACCTGTAATAAAGGAATCCACCTTAGAACGGCCTCGCAGTTTGTGAGGAGGCTGCAACTGTAAGGCAGCGATGTAAAAGTTGTATATATCATTTTATATGTTTGTTTTTTTTATTTCTATAACCAAGATGTAAACCTTTTTGAACTTAATAAAGTTGTTCGGGGTACGGTCTCGATGAAGGAGCGACATAGCACCATGGGGGTGCGGTTGCTCTTTCTTTCCACATATGTCCACCAAACCGACAAGGAACCTTCAGGGTTCCACGCTCGGGGACATATAGTGGCGTCTAATGTCTAATGTAGAGTGTTGCTGTGTGTTCGTCTCGGTTGTATACAGTTATCTTCTGTAAATATCTGTCATCTTTGTACAGTCCTGTCTTCATCCTGTAAATAAACGTTGTTTGTGTTGTGTCTTCTACTGAAGGGCTGATCTTTGTTATTCATCTTCTCACACCATAGACCCCACTATACGTGTAAGCGAACCCGACGGATTAGGATTAGGAGAAAATCAGTAACAATATTGTTTAATAATATCATTTTAAGATTGATCGGAGATGAATCGCTTATAATTAAATTTTTCTGTCAATTTTCGTATACATTGAACTTTGGGTTCGTTCCTTTTACAGTAATGACGAAATATTTGGGAATGTAGTGCTCCGGAATTAAGTTGGAAGGAAACAGATTAAAAAGCCATAAAGTGCACTGTAAAAAAAGTTGAAGCTTCAGTTTGTTGGAAGATTACAGTTGAAAGTTGTCTTTAGATGTAATTAGTTTTATTTAATAGAAATGAAAAAACTTTTTCAGTAGTGTTATCCAATAATTTGACAAACTGCTGTTAAAAATATACCGAAATTTGTAGAAATGTTGAAAAATATATAGAAAAGGAGCCAATGTATGTAATAATTTTTATTTAATAGAAATTAAAGACTTTTTTGAAAATAAAATTTATATTGTTCTAGCCTCTAATTTGACAAACTGCCATTAAAAATATACAGAAATTTGTAGATGTGTAGAAAAATATATAGAAAAGGAGCCAATGTATATATTAAGTTTTATTTAATAGAAATTTAGGCTGTTTTCGAAAATAAAACTTATATTGTCCTAGCCTCTAATTTGAGAAACTACTGCTAATAATTTGTAAAAAGTCGATTCCAACAAGAAAAAAAAATATTTATAAAAGTACACCTAAGCATACACTAAGCACACATTTATTTTAGTCTGGTACACAGATATAAGCACACATTAGCTTTTTTTAATTCTTAAAGTTAAAAACTAATGGAGTTATATTATTGTAAAAAATTCATTGTTACGAAATGTTAAGAATTTATTTTCAACTCTATAAAAAAAATCAAATGACTTTTTTTAAACAAGTTCGAAGAAATCATTCGGACCTGCAAAAATGTGAAAATTGTTCAATATTGCAGTGGGAAAGATGATTAAACAAAATTATAGAAAATAAATAATACTTAAATGGATCATTTTTAATCTACTATCGACAAAATGTTAAAATTCAAGCTAGAAATATGTTGAAATGTCTTGATCCTGACGGATCAAAAGAAAGAGCAGAATTTTTGACAATTCGTTTATTTACAGCCATATATTTATATAAGAACAACTTATTCTAATCTAGGTTAAAATATTTGCTATTTACATCATTTGGAAGTTGACGATATTTACACAACAGTCGAAGGTTGATGTTTATCGTGAAAAGTGGTCTTCACCAATTTTGAGAAATAACACCACAGAAAACTAACAGGTTGTTAGTTAACACGACTAGTTCGCAATCCAGGAAGTATCTCTCTTCTCTTTAAAAAAATTCGCATTTTATCCTAATTAATTCATTTTGTAGCATTGGCATGTTTTCAATATTTTTTTTTAGTGTTTAATTTCAAGTTAGGTAGTGGCGAAACAATTTTAAAGTGTACTCATTTTTGTGTAATGCTCCTCATTTTTGTTCTAAAATCGGACGTACTAAGATATACTCTGAAAATTGAGCAATGCATATTGGTGCAAGAGAATAGAATAATGTATGATTACCAAAATTGTGAGAATTGTATATGCATGAACATTTGAAGTTTAATAATTCTTTGCTGATCTTAGTCACACAATGTACTGGAATGAAATTTTTATCAAACATTAATTCCGATAAACGAGCTGATATCCAAAAGATTCTTACATTATTTAATGGTGCCAGGCATGCATTTTAGAGATCATATAGTATGTGACCTCATCATTATTTCCAAACTTGAATGCCACTAACAGAACCTTAATTTGCCTCATGGTTAACCCTTGAAAGATGTGTATCAGGGTAGAATTTCACTTAGTTACTTGTTTTGACTTATGACGACCCGAGGAAAAACGGACAATTTTTCCCCATTTAATAAGCTGGTACGATGGATAAAAGAAGAAGAAAATAGAGGAAAAACCACTGGAATCAGCAGCTGCCTTGCCTATAAATTTATTTCGTCCTGACTTTTCCTCTCGGAAACACTGGGGCTGTCAGCGGCAATTACTTTTTCTGAGGAACGGCCAAGTAATGAAGAGCGGAAAATAAAAGAGAGAAAAAAAACATGTTTAATCCCTTTTTTTCTTTTTTTTGGCGGAAATTTACGTCATCTATTCAATGACGAATTGTAATGGTAAAATATTCTCGATCTCAGCAATCCAGAGATAACCTCTAGAAGACATGAACAGATTTTGCGTCTTGTTGCACACAAAAACAATGAAATTTCAGCCATCAAATCTTTCAGCAAGACCATTTTGGTCAAGAAAATATATATCCTTCATACAATGCCTGTAATTTATTTTGCAGTTTGTTGACAACTACTGTGCAAACAAATGTTGCTGACATATGCGCACATATTCTTGGAGCAATGGGTCAAATGCAGGCTATATTTTAAAAGTGTAGTAGCAACTTGGAAACAACCAACAACATGACATGCCTCGACTTTTTTAATAAATAACATTTTAAAAATATGCACACACTTTCTAACTGCTGCAGAACAACTAGTAATATCCATAAAAGCTTATACAAACTCAAAATCCGATCAAAATTATTGAAATTGTATTAATTCCTGGGTTTAATTGTTTATGAATTCAAATCTCTCAACATAAAAATTAAACAGAATTCTTCTTTGACTTTCTACTACGGAGGAAAACCGTGCGATCAAATAATTGATGAAACAATGAAATTGATTCGGATTTCATTCACAACAATAAAGATATTGTTGAGGAATATTCATAAAAACATTTTAAAAAATTAATGAAATCATTAAAAAGATAAATTTTTGGACATCATTTTTGTGCGAGAATATTTCCAGAAGTTATAGTGAAAAAACTACAAAATCCATATACATTTAATTAATTCAAATCCCCATTGTAATTTTTAAATCGCTATGAAATGCACATTTTCTTCCTCCAAAGTATTTTAACTCATGGTGGCCGAATGGTCCTAATTAACTCATTGTAACTCATGACCCTGGCCGAACTTGGTACATCTAGGTCAAACGGACTGTCTAGTAGAGAACGAAGACGCAAACATAAAACACGCATCATTTTTGTGCGAGAATATTTCCAGAAGTTATAGGGAAAAAAACGACAAAATCCATATGCATTTAATTAATTCAAATCCCCATTATAATTTTCAAAAAAAAAGCGCTCTCAGTTGCACATTTCCTTCCTCGAAAGTATGGTTAACTCAAGGGGGCCGAAAGGCCCGAATTAACTCATGGTAACTCATAACCCTGGCCGAACTTGGTACGTCTAGGTCAAACGCACTGGCTTGTAGAGAACCAAGACACAAACATACAGACACGAACATCCATTTTTATTTTATGTAGAAATTAATTAGACTACCATTTCTACTGTCAAATATTTAAAATATGAAAAACAAAAGCCAAATTCTTTTTTAAAAGCTCAGAATCCATACCACAAAGTGTAGCATAAAATCACGCTTTGATTAAAAATCCTTTTTTTAATAAATAATACCCAGCACTACCAGTCCAGAATCAGTCATAATTACAATGCAGAACGAATAAAACAGCGACGCGGAGTTTTTATTGTCGGCTTGCGCAAAAAGCACTTAACAGTAACGACAACTACAACAAAAAAAAGATGAATCTACTTTTCTGAGGCGTTCGCGCCCTTCCTGTGGCGCCAACCTGTCGCTCTGTACAAACAGTACGTAATTGGATTGCGAATCTTAATCCCTTCCGTTGTTTAATTGGCTTTTTGCATTAATGTACATTCGCATCAAGCTCTGCATTGAGGTGTACTGAAAAGTATTTATTTAACGGTCACAGCTCTCACAGAGTGAACACTATCTACAGAGCACTGGATTTTCTGTGCGCTGAAATGTTAAATAAAATTTACAAACGTTGTTACTGCCACAGAAAGAATGAAGTTAAGCAAATGAATTTCCAGCACATCTGTATGTTGATAATGCTAAAATCCTGAATCACTCAGAATATTACTGGTTTCCAATTCGTTATTTCAGACTGGTATAGAGCATACTGAACACTATCTATGGAACACTGAATTTTCTGCATACTTTAATGTTAAATAAAATTTACTAATTATATTACTGCCATAGAAAGAATGTAGTTAAGGAAATAAATTTCCAGCAAATCTGTATTTCGAAAAAAACTAAAATCCTGATTCACTCAGAATATTTCTGATTTTCGATTCCTTATCTCAGAATGGAAAAGAGAGTACTGAACACTATCTACGGAACACTGAATTTCCTGTAAGCTTAAATGTTAAATAAATGTTATAAATGTCATCTTTTTAAACGTGTAACATTTAAAATTTCGAATCAGTCAGAAAATTACTCCTTCATGATTCATTATCTCAGACTGGAAAAGTGATACGATTACTTGAATCAGAATACTTTTTATTTCTTTGGAAAAGAATCGCTAATTCGAAAATATTCGTGATGGCTACATCAGTTGTTAATTCTACATTCTTTGATAATATATATCATGATGTTCAACAAAGTTATGTACAAAATGGAACTGTTTCAGTTCATGAATTTCAACAAGTTAACGCAATTCTAAAAATGTAACGTTGCTCAAATAGGTAATTAAATAAAAAAATTACTAAATATTTTCTACAAGACATCTGATTTTTCTTGCATTGATATGAAGAACCGTGAAGAATTTGCAGTAGTTCCTGTCAGTGAAGTCAACTGACAGTAACGAATGCATAGATAAGGTTTTCAAAAAGTGCCACCCTTTTTAAAAGAATAATTTTTAAAGTAATTGCTATGGAAAAGAAAAGTAAACAAAAATAAACATAAAAAATGAGTAAAAAAAATAATAAAACCTGTCTGGTCTTTTGATTATTGAAATATTTTCTCCCTGTAATTCAGTAATCCTTTGAAATTAATGCTTGCTATTCAGTGGTTTTAATTCCATTTTTTAAAGACCAAACAAGCCACCCATTCCCTAATAAGAATTAATTTTTTCCTAATTATTATATAAAAAAATTATATATACATTGCATTTTATTTGTTTTTTAATTGGTAGATAGTGGATAACTTGAACTAGAACAAATTATGTTTGAATTCCCAGCATTGTTTGAAATATTTTGAAGGTTATTATTACCTCCAAGTAAATATTTATTTTGCTCTTGACGATAAAATGGCGACAAAAAAGGAAAAACGATAATATTCAATTTCGAATCAACAGAATGAGTTCGAAGCAATATTATTTGTTGATATAACCTGTAGACACGCCTTTGTTAGTTAAGGAAAGTTAGTTCACTAGTGGAAAAAAATGAATTTATAATACATTTATGTTTATGAAATGTTTAGAATCCAATAGCAATCAGAATATTACTGTTGTTTTTGGATTCATTATTTCGGATTCGAATAGAGATTAGATTACTCGAATTAGAGCGGTCTCGGCTTGTTTCGCTTTTCACTTTTTAAATAAATCATTCATACCTAAAAAAATTAATTACTATATCTATTATATAAATTTATTTTATTCGCTTCCTTATTGGTAGATAACGAATCACCTGACCCAGAACCATTGAGGTTTGTTTTACCAGTATTGTTCAAAATGTTTAACGAAAAGTCTCTTTATGTCCTAGCAAGTATTTATAGTGCACTTCAAGGGAAAATGGTGGGGAAAAAGGAAAGTAAAGCTATAATTAATTCCAAGCTAACTGCATAACGGCAAATGATTTTAAAATAATATTGTTGTTGATGATTCTATTTTTAGACTTTCCGTTTATGGCAACACTAATGAACAGCTTTCCAGTTTATTTATTTTTTTCATGTAACTGTTATTTTTCTTCTATCGGCCAACCATTTTTGGGATATTAAAACAATACATGTTTTAACCTGTATTTTTTAAATATAGTAATTTGGGTCCAGTAATACGAGATGGAGAAAAAAATAGCGATTTAACGGTTTTAAAAAAGCTCTTATTTAATTTGTTTAAAAATTTGTTTCATGTTTTAATTCTTTATTCTTCCCTAAAAAGTTAAAAATATGAGGTTTCTTCTCAATTTTAACGAAAAATAAATTTTTTAGTCTTTACATTTGTCTATAACATTTTTAACACTAGCCTGAGGACATGCATGATTCGAGGACAGCATCGGGGTGGGTGAGCAAAACCACCTTGTACGAAGCACCTTTGTGTTTATAATAATAACGAATTTAAGCCAACACACTTATAAAAAAATAAATTCATTACTATTGCAAATTAAATATAGAAAAATGTATTAATATTTATTCAAAGCGCGTACTCATTCAAAAAAAGTTTGTAATTTGGAAAATAACATTGAACACTACATCTAGTTTTGTTCCAAATACGCAAATCGTAAGACAATTTTTTTTTTCAAAAACTTAAAATTGATCTTCATTTTTGTTCTTCCTTTAAAAGGCTATTTCTTATAAGCAGCATCTCCGGATTCTTCTCCAATATTTGAAACTTTTCAACATTTATTGAATGAACTCTTTTGGAATCAGGGGATAACGGCCTATGTTGCCCAAAATCCCATTCTCAACCCATTTCAACCAACCAACCGAGGGATAAGCTAACTTTCAATTTGTATGAGATATAGTCTTGTATATTTTTACCTTCAAATCGGTGGGTTTCTGGTTCGAGACTCGAGTCTATCGAAGAACCGTCAGGTGAGAGGGTCTCTTGCACGTTAAATCTGTCAGGCGAAACGTCCTCCCACTGGTGTGGTGTGGATAGGGGGGTACCAGTTCAGGTGTCGTCTTAAACCGTGGTTCAAAATGATGAGGTCCATCCCAAAATAGCCCTTTGTTGCTTTATAATGGGGTGTTAATGCAACTAAAACTCTTGTACATTTTCTACCAAAGCAAAAATGACTAGTCTGAAATGACGTTCCTAAAATTGATTTTTGTGCTACAATCATTTTTTTAAGTCTGTCAAAAAAATTTACCTTCAGCAGGAAGATCGCCTTGACTTTGATCATATAATTCAGGATTGCTATTCGAAGACAGGGGAGTCTAAAAATGTCCTTCTAAAACACAACCAAGGGATAAGCTAAATTACAATTTGTATGAGATATATATACTTTAGTACATTTTAAACCAAAGCAAAAATTACTTTTCTGAAATGACGTACCTCAAATTGATTTTTGTGCTACAATCACTTTTTTAAGCACGTCAAACATTTTTCCCTTCCTCCGAAAGATCGCATTGACTTTGATCAAATAATTCAGGGTTGTTGCTCGAAGACAGGGGAAGTTTAAAAATGTTCTCCTAAAACACAACAGCGAGCAATTGAAACGTCTTGTCATCGACAGGCGCCTTGACTCCGGCAGATAGTTGGGAGGAGACAGCAAGAGGGCTGTCAATTGTCATTTTCAATCCCGATTTAAACTCCTCCGACAGAAGATTGTGTTCAGCTGTCCCCGGGGGAACGACAGCAGCATTGCGAAATGAAAATTCTATGGATGAAAACGATCCGCGTCTGTTTCTGGGAAAGGGAGACGTGAATTTAATGTTTTATCGATGATCATCGCGATGTGAGATGTGTAGAAATCTTGTTGAGGGAACATGTATTAATTTCTTTTGAGAATCAAGAAATTTTAGGCTTTCAGAATGTTGGTTTAGTGGAAAATCACTACTGTTTTTAGATTTATTTATCAATTATTCGAATTGTTTTTGTTTTTAACATGTCATGGGCCGGCGTCCTGGCATAGGGGTAGCTTGTCTTCCCCGTGATCTAGGAGTCCCGGGTTCGAGTCCTGGTTCGGGCATGGTTGTTCTGTATTCTATATGTGAGATGTATGAATGTGCCCCCTGTAAAAAGGGAATGTGCAAGCGAATGTGAGTGTGTCATCTTCATTTGAGCTAGAAGTCAGACTTGTGCCCTCTGGGTGCTCAGGGGTCTTTAGCCTCAGAAGCTACTGCATCCCATTTCCGTGGAAATACGGACACGACATCATCATCACATGTAATGGGATTTCTTTCTAGTAATATGATTAAAATATTCAGTGGGGCTTTTTCAATAACCTTCATTTCCAACAAGAGGCGTATTTAGGACAGATATTGTAATTTTGAATCTGCTTAGATGGTAAACGTGATAACTGAAAATGCAATCCACTCTTTGAAAAAAAAAACTACATTGGCAAAGGATAGATATTTCAAAAGCTATACGGTGAAAGCTGATGCCAAAATAAAACAAATTCAATCTACTATCAAAAATTTCAAATTATCCAGCGAAGACATTATTTTATTATTTTTTAAGTTATATGTGTGTGAGTTTCAAATTTTTCAATAACAACAAGATGCTCTAGATGAAAATTAAGAGGAAATTAATTCCACATTCACAAAAGTGCATGAGCCATCAAATTTGAACTTTAACGTAACAAATGTTATGCTACAGTATATTATTTTTATTACAAATTATGCAAATAGAATCAAATCAAGGATATTCATTTAAAAAATATCATTTGACAATAGAGCAATAAAATTCATATTTTGACACCCTCTGCTTTCATTTTGTTATCTTAATTTAAATTAAAATCCGTGATAAAAATATACTGAGCCAGTTTTAGTTAGTTTGTACTTAAAGAAAGTTCTTATCTCCATACACGAAGGGAAAGCATTGAAAGCATAAGATTAAAATTTTACTCTTAATCTAATGTCATTTTTTAATGTTAGTTATAATATATGCTAACATACCTAAATAGTTCAAAATTAATTATTTATTTCGATAAAATCCTTTTTTTGATCTTATTATTGTAAAAGGAGCCCTCGTTTTAAAAATAATTTTTCTTTTAGATTATTCTTTGAACTTGTAATCAAACGGCATTTTTTAATATTTCGTTGTATACCAGCATTTCTTATTGATTAAAAATCCTTTACTTGTTTGAAAATATTTTACTTTAAAGTGTTTTTATACAAATTTTTGAATAATTTTTTTTCCACATTTCACTGATACTAGAAACACTTCCTTCTAGCACTAATCAGTGTTGTACCTTTAGCTCTTTCATTCATAAATTAAACTTCTTCGCACTGGTGTGGTGTAAAAATCTGGAGAATGAAGTACCGTCAGATTAATGTTCCGATCACTGCTTGAAATTAGCAACCCACCAAAAAAAATCTCTCTTTATTGTTTTAAAAGGGTTTTAAATTTAGACAGATTAAATCTATCTTTAAAAATTATTCTATCTAAAATTTAAAAAGCAAATAAAAGTAATGAATAAAATCATTTTAATTTTATCAAATACTAGCCTTTTTTAATCACAATCCGATTAAAGAAGGCTAGTATTTGATAAAATAATTTGCCAAGATTACTGAGTGCTAAAACTTACAAAAACTTTCGCAACTATTTCTTAATTACTGCTATCAAAATTATTTTAAATTTCAAATTTCAATGCAATAATAAACCTGCTGTTTTAGAAGCCTTAAATCATTCTATTTATTGTGCAATATGCTTCTTTAATTTTCTGATAATATATAATCAATAAAATCACCGGAAAGAGCAAATAGAATTTTAAAATGTGCGTGCACATTTAATAAATTTTTTTCACACAGTTTGATTCTGAAATTAATAGGCCATACAAAAAATTTCTAAAATTTATTTAAAAACGTAGCCTACTATAAAACTTACTTAAATTGGGAAAATATATCGAATTTCCATATTTTGATCATCAATTATGATTTGTAATTTCAAGATGAAATATTAACAACAATAGGCAAAACAATTAAAATTCCAATTTAACAATGAAATATATTGTTGTTAAATATATGTATAATATTTTTATAAAAATTTATAAAAAATAGAAATAACTGTACTTATAAAAAGTAATTTGTAAGATAGATCAATCATTGATATAATAATCTGTAAAAGCATATAAATTCATTTTGTGCTGTAATATATCTGGAATTTATCGCAAAAAAAGCCAAATTATCGCTTCAGTTTTAATCAATGAAAATTTTAATTGAAAACTTAAAAAGAACCATTCCAAAGCTCACATTATCATCCTTCAAAATATATCCAATTTAGAATATATTTAATTGCTCCAAGTCAAGCAAATTATACTGTATAGAGTGAAATACATCCATATTCATCTTTATTATTAATTGAGGTTAAAAAAATTTCGAATGAGAATGATTTTCGAATTAAAAAAATAATTTCTGTTATGAATTTTAAAAACTATCGCCAAAGGCTATTTTAACAATTTTTCAACGGAACCACTATCAAGCATGATGTATTGCATTTGAGCTTTCATCTTTGAAACAGAATTCTCGATTTCATTTTTTTATATTTTTTGTACTATGCAAATTATGAAACGAAAATTAAGATTGATTTTATAAAACTTAAATTCTAAAATCAATTCACATGTTGAAACCAATTTAGAACTCTCGAATTTAATCAATCATGAAATATCAATTAGCTGTTTCATTATATGATGTGAATAAAGAGATTCAAATATCATTAATCAAATATGTAACCGACCACTCAATCAAATATGAAAACAGAATTCATTAATTTACATTTACTTAAAAAATATTATTGTCAATGAAAACTTTAATCATTTTAATTATTATTCTGGTCATCTATGCTAGGAATTAGCGATATATCAAATAACTTTCTTTTTACTTTCTGGTATACGATATATTAAGAAAGTATTGTAATCATCAAAAAATTCGAACTCGAAATTTTGATAGTCTCCACGTTTTATACCTCCCTAACTTATATTTTTGATATTATGTCGACCTGTTTACAGCAAAAATAATTAAATGACGTTTTGAACTAGACGATTGAAATTTGGCAAACTATTTTTACACCAAATTTGTAGATTTCTATCACATTTTGAGTAAATTATATTCATGAGAAGTCTGTCTGTATGGCTGTTCGAATATAAGAGAACATAATAATTACAAAACCAAGAAAATTGGGTTGATAAAATTCTGTATTCGGGTACAGTATCAATATGTAAATGCTATTGATGTTTCAGCTAAATACAACAAAGGTTGACAGCCTGTCGGTCTATACGTTTAGATTGGTTTGGTTTAGTTATATTAACGTCCCGTTTTAAAGCAACTCGAGGGCTATTTTGGGACGGACCTCGTCATTTTGAACCACGGTCTGATGACGAGGACGACACCTGAACTGGCACCCCCCTCTCCACACCACGCCACACCAGCGGGAGGACATTTGGCCTGGCAGATTTAACGTGCAACAGACCCCCTCACACGGCGGTTCTTCGATGGAATCGAGTCTCGAACCTGAAACCCTCCGGTTCCGAAGCCGAGACATTACCACCGGGGGACCGCGGTCCGCTATACGTTTAGAAGTATGTACGAGAGTTAACCCAAAAGCGCAATGATTTAAATATATCAAATTTGATATGTTATTTGCGACTACAGTGTTAGTTCTATGTCAAATTTTGATTCATTTGGTGTGGAAAAATGTATCTAAAACACAAATTACATTTTAGAATATTATTAACAGCGTGCCAGAAGTTAATTTCCAAAGAAATCGCCAAAGGGGATTATAGATTCAATAGAAACCATAGGTCCAAAAAAGATTCTAAATTCAAGTTAAAGGTCTTAAATTCTCAATTATTATCTTAAATTTCTTAACTAATATATACCAATGCCATGCAAGACTTAAGGACCACGGTGACTTGGTAGCAAAGACTTAGTTTCGGAGTCAGATTCATTCCAGGCTCGAGACTCGTTTCCCTCGAAGAACCATCTTGTAAGTGGAATTACTGCACGCTAAATCCGTCTGTGCCAATCTGTGCAATCCGTCCTTCTGCTGGTATGGTCTTCAAATTTGGAGTGGAAAGTTCTAGCTAAAGTGTTGATAAAAGTTATAAGGTTCTTAACAAAATAGCCCAAGTCTTGCTTTAAAAACAGGACGCTAACATAACTAAATTAAACTAAGATGCATGGAAGACTTTAATTGCCTTACCTTCTTTGACCTTGTTCATCATTCTTTGCGAGAGATGAGGTCTAATATCTTTATTAGGGAGTATTTGTGAAAATATTGGTGAGACCTCTCCAGCTAGTTTTCTCATAAGCTTTTATTTCCATTAGTGCGTTCTTTGTCTGTTCTTTGATAACGTTCGTTTTTATAGTTAATTAGTGTTAGTAGTGATTAGTGTTAATTAATTAATTCGTTAATTAGTGTTGTTAGTGATTGGACGTATTTATAAATTAAATAAAAATAATATTTAAATATTGACAGGAAACTATTAATTATTACTACTATGGAAATGATGCGGTGAATTTTAATTATAATAAACTCTTTTATCGATTTTACAATCGATAAAATGTAATGTGTATACTTCATTACATGCATGTATCTTACTTCATTACGCTATCACTGGATCAGGAAATAAGAGATTATTTTAGAATGAAAGTATGGGTTAAATTAAGGAAAAAAATTAGGAAACTAATTAAGATCATCATACATGCGTACAAAATTTAAAACTTCTAAAAGAGGAAAGTGAGTGAAAAAATCGTTTATAAGAGTAAAGTAAAAACTATGTGTAAAAAAACTTAAACATTTTACTAATAAAAATTACTTCTATACAGAAATTTCAATTTATTTGCTTTAATGTTAAATTTCGAATTGTCATGAAGACATTCAAACCTTAAACAGATATTAATAAAACATATCCTTTTTTTTTGCAAGTTTTAAAGGAATAGCTGTCTCATTTCTTGATTGCTGGACACGAATCAAATGATTCTGTAGATGAAAAATATTTCATCCTCCTTTGACATCAAGATAAATGTCTGTGATTTCGTGACTAAATGGAAGTATTTGGAAAGTCTTTTAAAGGAGATATTCAGTAAGCGAAAAAAAAAATCAATTATAAAATTTAATGTTTATACACATGAAAAAAGTCAAATTAAATAACTATCTGTGTAAAAATTGTAAACATTTTTCTAAATAAATTTGTTTCTATATAGAGTTTTCAGTTTATATGCTTTGATAAAGAATTTTGGATTACCAAGAAACTTTAACAAATATCAATAAAGTTTAAGAATCATATGTTTATTACAAGCCTAATTACAGCATGTATATCATATTTGATTGCTGGGTGATTCTGCAGTAGGACAAATATTTTGTCCTCCTTCGACAATGAGGCAAATGTCTGTGATTTCGTGACTGAATGAACGAATTTTGTAAAGTCCTTTAAGGAAGATACTCAGTAAAAGAAAAAAAATCGTCAATAAAATTTAATCTTTATGTACATGAAAAAGGTCAAATTAAACAACTATATGTGTACAAAACCCAAACACTTTACAGATAAAATTTGTTTCAATACAAAATTTCTAATTTATATCCTTTAATAATGAGTATTCTATCTCTCCAACCTCAAATACTTAGTAATAGTATTTAAGAAATGCATCTTGCTAGGTAGAAGCTCTAAAGGCAATAGCTGACTCATTTCTTGATCACTGGCACACGAATCAAACGATTCTGTAAAGGACAAAGATTTCGTCCTCCTTCGATATCAAATCAAATGTCAGTAATTTCGTGACTAAATGAAAGAATTTTCTAAAGTCCTTTAAGGGAGATACTCAGTAAAAAAATCGATTATAAAATTTAATGTTTATGTCCATGAAAAAAAGTCAAGTTAAATAGCTATATTTGTAAAAATTCCAAATATTTTGAATAAAATTAGTTTCTATACAGAGTTTTCAATTTATATGCTTCGATAAGGAATTTGGGACTACCAAGAAACTTCAACACATATTAATAAAATTTAAGAAACATGTCATGTTTATTACAAGCCTCATTACAGCATTTATATCAGTTTTGATTGCCGAGTGATTCTGCAGAGGGCAAATATTTTGTCCTCCTTCGACAATTAAGTAAATGTTTGTAGTTTTGTGCTTAAACGAAAGAATTTTGTAAAGTCCTTTAAGGGATATGCACAATAAAAGAAAAACAAAATTGATTATAAAATTTAATGTTTATGTACATGAAAAAAGTCAAATTAAATAACTATATGTACAAAATTCCCAAACATTTTGCTAATAAAATTTGTTTATATGCAAAATTTCTAACTTATATCCTTAATATTGAGTATTCAATCTCTTCAACCTCAAATACTGGGTAATAATATTTAAGAAATAGATCCAGTTTGTTGCAAGCTCTAAAGACAATGGCTGTCTCATTTCTTGATTGCCCGGACACGAATCAAACGATTCTGTAGAGGGCAAATATTTCGTCCTCCTTTGACATCAAGGCAAATGTCTGTGATTTCGTGACTAAATGGAAGTATTTGGGAAAGTCCTCTAAAAGAGTTGCGCAGCGGTGCATTATATTGTACACTTTCATTTACTCTATCTGCATCGATGCTTCGCATGGGAAAGTCCAGCTTTTTTGGATAATTCTCGCTTAAATCTTTTATTTTTACTTTTTATCTCGCCTCGTATTAGATCTTTCATCGATGCGGAACATCGGAATAAAAAGAAGAAGAAAAAGAAGAAAGCAATTCCGTGCAGAAAACTTTCTAAGATCCACAAACAAAACAAAGATACGAGGATAAAAAGTTGTCAGTTCAGTGAACGAAAAAGAAATGCCAGTTGAATGAAAGTAAAACTGTCGATAGCTGTTTATTTCAAATGCTTTTTCTTCAGATGTCTTTTAAGAATTCCACCGTGAAAAAAAATCCTTAGATTTCATTTCATAATTTTTTAAATATTATAATTTTAACTAAATTGACCTTACCAGATAGGCGGTCATTTAAATTATACAATAACAACCACCACCATTTCCACAATGTTAATGGGGCTGCGATGGCCTGGTGGTAAAGTCTCTGGCTTCGGAACCGGAGAGTTTCAGATCCGAGACTTTTATAAGACCGAATGGTAACAAGGGACTAGCAGACGACTTTTAAATACAGTGATGATTTGGAAGAGTCGTGAAAGGAGAGCTTTAATAGAGACGTGGTATTCTGGAATGTTTTGATATCGTGTAGTTGAACATGGGTGACCTGATTTCCTCTTTAAGGGAAGATTTTACGGTTGGTTTATACGGTCATAATTATTCTTGTTCAGAAGAATGATTTTCAAATATTTAATTCTGTTTTTAATCACTCCATTGTTGATTCTATGGCATTATGTCCGGTGAATTCCGTTGGGTCGCGGTGGCCTGGTGGTAATGTCTCGGCTTCGATTTGAGACTCAATTCCACCGAAGAACCGTCGTGTGAGTGGGTCTCTTGCACTTTAAATCTGTCAGGCTAAATATCCACCCTCTGGTGTGGTGTGGTGTGAAGAGGGGGAGTGTCAATCCAGGTGCCGTCCTCGTCATCTGACCTTGGTTCAAAGTGATGAGGTCCGTCCCAAAATAGTCCTAGTGTTGCTTTACAATGGAACGTTAATATAACTATACCAAACCCATGACGTTATTTTATCTGGTCTCTTGTAATACATTGGTAAAAAAATATATATAATCATATTTCAAAATTTTATTCAGAGCTATTTTTAGCTGCTAGAAAAGTATTTAGATTCATTTGCTCTAAACTGTGCCATCGTAATTTTAAAATGTTGCATTTGTGTGGAGTAAAATATTGTCTTCAATCCTGTAAGATTAGAACGTTACTATACATCCATAATTTTATGAGAAGCAAACAAAAAAAAAATCTTCAATTTAAAAGTTCTCCGTGAAAATATCCATTAAGTATTGTCTAACCTTTATTACAAAGATTAAAACAAGTAAAAGCCATTAACAAAACCAAAAAAATATTCCTGCACTAAGAAAATATTTTCTGTTTAGCAAATATCATTCACCTTTCTAATTTTCCAATGGAAATAAAAAAGACATGAAACGGAAGCGAAGATATAAGATTTATTATTTTTTTTAAGAAACCTTGGATCTTTTTTTTTTCTGTTTATCTATTGTGTGCTATTTCGTTTCCTATATTAGCTTTACCTCGCTTTTTCACCTAAAAGTTGCAAGATTTGGTACATAGTAGGTCTATATTGATCCACACCACAAACCCAAAAAGCTCTGAAAATCAGACGTTTTTAATATTGCTTTGGGGATTAAAAATATTAGGATAGGTATATCCCTCTTTCCTCACATTTTTTAAAAAACTTTGAATCAGAAATAAACTTGTTTGGCGCAAGATAACCTTCAAATTGGTTCTTATGCTATAAAACTTCAAACCAAACCTCACATTTTTATTCTTCTTTCACATTCTTGCTCATTTATAGCTGAAGTTTAGATCGAACTCTACATATTTCATAAACAGTAGAGAAAGAGCAGTGATCTCTTGGTAATTATTATGGATTAATTATAAGATTTAATATACTTGGATGAGAATTCCTTTTTTCTTTCGTATGTTTTTTACACTATTCTTTAAAATGCCTTACTCCTTTATAAAGATTTCAGCTGGAAATTAGATTGAATTCTAAACAATTTTATAAATAATTCAAATACAAAAAAAAAACAATTTAATTGTTTCATAAACAAGATATATATATATATTAACTCAGGAATTTTTTCACTGTTTTTTATGTGTCTATAATCTTTTCAGCTATTTATCAGCTTTTTTTAATGTAACTTGTTTAAATTTGAGATAAAAAACATTAAAAAAATCTCCTGAATTTTTAATTGTTTTTTTTTGCTGTTGTTTATAAACTTTTCAGTTATTTATCAATTATTTTAATTTATACACATGTTTTTTTTTCATTCAGCTCATCATTTCATTCATTTCAGCTTTTCTCCAACGTATGAAAGCATTAATCCAAAACTTGAAGGAAAACAGGAAAAGGTTCCATAGATCCGCGATATTTCGTGGCTAAAAAAATGGTTACAAATTGCTATCTGATAACAAAAAGATAAGTTCGAAAGCACAAAAATAGAAGTAAACAGACGACCTGAAAGAACACAAAAAAGAAGGTCATTATCATACTACTTTATCTTTTACACAATTTCATATCAATTCATCCATTCCTTGCTTGAAAATGAGATTTTAAACGAGGAACTTAGAAAAGGAATGTTACATACCGATCGAAAAAAATACAAACCGAAATAGTTCTAAAATATAGATTTGTGGAATAGATATTTTTGTAATCTTAGGTGTGAATCAATATTGACCTGCTCTGGACGAGTATCTATCAAATCTTCCAATTTTAGGTGAGAAACCAAGGTAATGCTGATATCGCAAACGGAATAGCACACAATAGGAAAATGGGAAGACAGATCCATTATAAAAAGTCCAAATTTTCTTTTAAAAATTAATCTTATGTCTCCTCTTCCATTTGATGTCTTTTTTTAGTTGTATTAAAAAACATGAAAAGGTGAATGACATTTACTATACCGGAAATATTTTCACAGTGCAGAATTTTTGTTTTGTTAACAGCTTTATGTGGTTTAATCTTTTGTGATATAGGTTAAACTATACTTAATGGATGTTTTCATGAAGAATTGTTAATTCTAAAGGTTTTTCTTGTTTGTTTCCTATAAAACAATGGATGTATAATAACGTTCTAATCTTGCTGAATTGAAAGCAGTAATTGACCTTAAACAAATGCAACATCATTAAATGAAGAACTCGAGGTTTAGAGTAAAATAATCTAAATATTTTACTTGACTGTTTCTAAAAAGTAAAAGAAAAAAAGCCTTGATTAAAACTTAGATGATTGGACTAGGGTACCAATGGATGACCAGAGAAAATAACATTATGGGAATGGTGGATGTTGTTATTACATAATTTAACTGGTCGCCTTTGGTCTATGATACCAATTGATGACCAGAGAAAATAACATTATGGGAATGGTGGATGTTGTTATTAAATAATTTAACTGGTCGCCTTTGGTCTATGATACCAATGAATGACCAGAGAAAATAACATCATGAGAATGGTGGGTGTTTGTTATTACATAATTTAACTGATCGCCTTTGGACTATAATACCAATGGATGACCAGAGAGAATAAAATCATGGGAATGGTGGGTGTTTGTTATTACATAATTTAACTGGTTGCCTTTGGACTATGATACCAATGGATGACAAGAGAAAATAACATCACGGGAATGGTGGGTGTTTGTTATTACATTATTTAACTGGTCGCCTTTGAACTATGATACCAATGGATGACCAAAGAAAATGTCATGGGAATGGTGGATGCTGTTATTACATAATTTAATTGATCGCCTTTGCAAAATTATTGTTTATATACTTTATTTTTAATATTTGAATACTTTAATCAACTGGGACTTCTACTTGCTCTATTTAAAGAAACTG
>JAPMOQ010062533.1:0-26282 GCA_026543055.1 Argiope trifasciata
TCTTCCCTGCCACGTTCTTTGGTCCGTTTAAACGGAATTTTGGTTCAGATAAGCGAATAATATTAGGCTTATGTACATACGATTTGTTTTGGTTCTTTAGGATTCGGTCCGATTAAGCGGCTGGCCCGATTATCCGGTGGTCCAATTAACCGTATTCGACTGTATATATATATATATATATATATATATATATATATATTTCTGTGAAGACTTGAGTGCGAAAGAAATCTTGTTTTCGTACAAGACAAGCCGTGCAATTGCTTCCAGCAATAGTCATTACCTTGCGATAGGAACGAAAAAGCTCAGAATTATGACTCTTTGTGAAATGAGAAACTGTCTGCACGTGATCAATAGGTTCTGCTGCCCGCCCCTCCAGAACTATTTGTGGGAGGTCTGTTCCAAGAAATTGCATCCTTGTGTTGCATCCTTGCAAGGGACTTTCCCTATCCCTACGAATAAACCGAGTTCTTGTTTGAGAGCTTCCATTGGAAAGATCGTATCTATTGCAACTTTCTATCGTGATTACAAGAGCTGTAGTTGAAATATCAAAAATAATATCATGTTCAGGATTTGAATCACACCCTTCTTTGAAAAGTATTGATCACTCGTATTTATGACTTTCTGATATTGGTTACGTAATAATCGTTCTGAAAATATTCGTCATCCCTACCAATAATATCATGTTCAGGATTTGAATCACATCCTTCTTTGAAAAGTATTGATCACTATTATTTGTGACATTCTGATATTGGTTACGTAATAACCGTTCTGAAAATATTCGTCATCACTAGTACTACTACTAAAGCGCTGCGGATGACGGTTGAAATGCCATACGCAGAAGTACAGGGTACATGACTTTTACTTCACATGAATTGACCGCATTTAATATGTATTGGAGATGTCTTCATTCTCTTCAAACCTTATCACACAGCAAAATATCGTCGTCACTTTTCGTCAGCAAACGACAACGAAAGTGATGTCACTTTAAAGTGTCACATGATTGGTTGAATTCCGTTTGCGGACAATATTTCCGTCACTATTGTTGGCATTTTCAAGCTGGTTAAAAAAGTTGTCGATTACGAAAAACTTGCTTGACCGGTTCCGAGGGTAGAAAAGGAAAACTGCTTATGGGAAGTGTGGGTGATATTTTGCTGTGTGATAAAAGCCTTATTACACGGCAAAATATCATTGGCACTTTCCGTCAGCAAACGACAACGAAAGTGATGTCACTTGTGTGACGTCACTTCAAAGTTTCATATAATTGGTGGATTTTCGTTTGTGGACAATATTTCCGAGGCGCATTTTCTAGTTGGTTAGAAAAAGTTGTCGATTATGAAACTTGCTTGACCGGTTTTTGAGGGTAGAAACGGAAAAGTGTTGACGAAATTTCACCGTGTGATAAGGTCTTAAGACCTTTAGTAAGAGATATGCACTATTATAAGAAATAATTCGTTTAAATTAAATGAGGTCTTAAATAACATTAGTTTTACTTAATATTATTTATTAATAATGCAAGAATTTGGCCTTTTTTTGTGGCTTAATTGATGAATTCATGATATTAAGGATCGGTATTTCGAATTCATAATCTGGCAACAAATATTCCCTTGGTTTCACTGCGTTTCGTCATTTCGCATCATAGTATTTGGTTTGTGGTTTTGTTTACTTTATACGCGTAGTAACTGGCCGAAGACTAGAATGGCAGTGTATCACGATGAAGTAGAAATCGAAGACTTTGAATATGACGAGGAATCAGAGACATATTATTATCCATGCCCATGTGGAGACAGATTCGAAATTAAAAAGGTAATCACTTTTAAATACCGGTATTTGTGTGACAAAACCACGTGTCATTTCGGTCTTGTATAAGGCATTCTTAATGAATGGCCGTTATTAATAATTTTTTGTTAATATAATATGTTGAATTTCTTGTTCTTATTTTAGATGATGAAATGGGCAATAATTATATATTTATTTATATGTGTTAATATGAGTAATCGCATTTAATGATAGCTGGTGTTGAAATAATTATTATATATTTCCTATATTGTGAAATTAGTTTTAAAGCAGATGAGATTTGGGGAATTAAATAAATTGGTTCATTTTTTTCCCAACCGTTTTTCGCTGTAATGGATTAAGACGTTATCATTTTCACGGAAACGCGGTTCTCAGATTCGAAAATAGCCACTCTTGAGGTCGATTTATTTTCAATAAAACTATGATATTTTTAATATCACGGGTACCTTTTGCATTAATTCATTTTATTTTTTAATTAATCATTTCTTTTGTACGCATATTTCATTATTTTATGGAATTCAGCTTTTTCGTTATCATAATTTCCAAAAGCAAAAAATACCATTTGTGATTGCAAAAATTTTCTCCTTATAGATTATTAAAGTTTTAATTTTCGAGATAATTGTTCTTTTTCCTTGAGATTCTCAAATTGCAGCTAGTAAATATGTGCAAGACTTCCACAACTATGAGAATTAGTAGAATTCCTTTTTTTTTTTTTTTTGGTGGGATTAGCAGCATTCAATCTAAGGAAGCAGCGTGGAGGTGTATAGTAAATCATATGTGAGATTGAGTTGAATGGTTTGTATATTATTTTAGAAATTGTGAGCTTATTCAAAGTAGTTAGAATTTTTTTTTAAACAATGAGCTACTCAAAATCTGTATTTAATAAATTAAAAAAATTATCAGGATTTTTGTAAATGAATTTGAGAAGTTCAACAAAATCCATCTATTGCATCTACTTGCTCTGTAAGAACATTATAAACCTAAGTAATATAAGAAGACAGGTACTTACTAGTCGTATCAAAAAAGAAGAACATACAAGACTGCAACAGTTCAAAAGAGTCATCATTGATGCTGAACTTAGTATCTAAAAGGAATGTCACTTCAGATCCAAAAACATCAGATTTAATGCCCCAAAGAAGAACAATAATTTTAAACTTTTTTAATTCAAGATCAATGATTAAAAACTGAATTTCTATGCACATACTAAATTCTAAATATTTTTTTTTTTTTTTTTTTGCAAATAGGAATCTTTTTTTTAATATGCTACAAATTGAAATTATGTTAAATTGTAGCTCCCTTTCCTTGCTTTTTCCACTTCTTAAAACCTTATTCCATTAGAAAATTGATTATGAGTGCAATTAACACTTTTTCTTGTATCTGAAATATATATTCAGGGAAAACACATAGACTTTTTTCTCTTGATTATGTTCATTGCTATCATTAAGTAATCATTTTAGCATCTATGTGTTCATAAATGTGGTAATTAAAACAATGAGAACTGTCACTGTAGTATACGTTCAAAATATTTTTAAAAATTTATTAAAATTAGACAAGTAATTATACAGAAATAAAATTAGTGCCATTGATTAATAATATTTTGTTTTCAAAGTGGTTAAAAAAATTTAGTTTATATCAGTTACAATTATGTGTTTCAGATGACTGAGGAGAACTGTAGTATTATTTTTAGGTATTTTATATTAATATTTTAATTAATTTGAACTACAAATTCAGGTACTTGTGTATTAGTGACATGTAGTTGAATTGTTGCCAGAGATATATTAATTGTGGCTAAAATTTGATTATTTTTTGGTTAATGACTTGAAGCCGAAAGCTTTCAATGACTTGAAGTTAATGCACAGCTACTGATATTCAATTCCGACTTTTAATTTGCTGGTTAAGCTAGCTATTTTTTTTAAGGGATGATAGCCTATTTTGTGGAACATTTTGAGTAATTTTTGTTTTGTAAATAAAATTTTAAAAAAATTTTGCAATGTATTTACGATTACTTGGTATAAAATAAATCTTTCTTAACTCAAAGAAAATAAATTATTAACAATTATGAAACTTGCCGTATGATTCTTTTTTTGTGTACAAAATTTCAAGTAACTATAAACTAATATTATTATATATGAAATATTCTAATGAAGTTGTTTGTTTATATGTTGTATATAATTAAAAAATAGAATAATATATTGACACATATAAATAAACTAAATTTTGAAATATATAAATGTAATATTTGTATTATTAAAAATGCATTCATTTTCTGTAATTTTTTGTCACAATTTGTGTCACTATCATATTTTACATGCTTGGTCTGGGAAGAGGAAGAAACAGTGTGTCTTGGTGGTACTGTACTACTTACAGTATTCAATTAATATTGAGAGAGAAAAAGAAAATATTTGTTATTAAAATGTCCCTTGTGCTTCTTCATAGTATGCATAAATAAAATTTAAAGGAAATCTGAAGTTTTAATATATCTAATCTATACTTATAATAAAGCTCAATGTGTGTGTGTGTGTTGGCGCTCTACAGGCCAGACCGTTGGACCTACAGCTACCAAATTTGGTACATGTATACCTTGGAGGTGGGGAATGTGCACCTCGGAGCCCTTTTTTCGAATTTTTAATTAGAATTTGAATTAATTAAAATTTAAGCAAAATTTCGACGTTTTTCCGCAATAACTTCCAAAAATATTATCGCACAAACATGATTTTAACATCAATTTAAAGATTAAAAAATTAGCTTTCTAATGCTATCAGTTTTTTAATGTATAACTCAAGCTTCTATTTTTAACGAATTTTTAAAGAAATATTTTAACCATATTTTTTTTAGCACGTGACTTGATAAAATAAAATAAAACAATGCCAGAAGTTCAAATAAAAAAACAACAACTATCATCGCAAATCAAATCTAAAGAAATACAATTTTCAGCACGTGACTGGATAAAATAACATAAATATAAAATGTGATATCTTCTAAAAAAATAAATGCAAGTCAAAGGATTCTATGATCGTTTGCAATATCTATATCATTAATTCCATAAATTATTTTTATTTACAGTAAACCTGATTGAATTTACACAGGATAAGCATTGAAATCCCGACTTAATGGCATATTTCTATAATCGTTTGCAATATCTGTATCATTGATTCAATAATTTTTTCCCTTTCTTTAAAAAACATATTTAATATTTTGGAAGCATAATCGATAAATTGTTAGAACATTAAACTCAAACAGTTTTTCCGAATAAAGTTACCGACTCTTTAACTACTAATAACTGAATCTTTTAACTTTAACTATTTCTTAAATTTTGGCTAATGAATATGTGATTTAATTGAACATTTTAGAATGCATTACTCATGGTGAACCAGCTGGTCACCAAAGGCGGCTAGTGATTAATATGTATAAAATATATAAATATTTATGAAAGTTAGCATTACATTTTAACTTCTGAGTATGATATAATAATAATAACTCTTCAATTTATAGATTCACTTAAATTTAAATGTAGTTTTGTGAGTGTTTTTTTATAACATGATTTTTTGTCATTATTTCATTCAAAATTAGTGTTCTTTTAAATATTTTTAAATGAATATTAATTGCATAATAAAGAGAGGGGGTGGGTTCATTATCCTTTTCAATGGAAAAAAAATCTGTTAGATTTACTAGGTGCAATTTTTAGAAATAATGTGCTTATAATAATCAAGCCTTAAGTTATCTATAATATTCTCTTCATATAAAAAATACCTTTTCCTTCATTTAGGAGGACCTGGCAAATGGTGAAGATGTAGCAACATGTCCAAGCTGTTCATTAGTAGTGAAAGTCATCTATAATATTGTGAGTAATTATATTTGTTTATATTGTTACTTTTCGTTTGTTTTATATTTGCCATTTATTATCCCATTCTTGGTATATCAGATTTTATTAGTAAATAAATGATAGCATTTAAATTGATTCTTTGTAAAATATATTTTATAATGAATCATTAGTCATTTATTATTATAGTTTTTATTCTATAAAAGTAACTAAATGAATTTATTTTATAATACTGCTACAAATAATCATACTAGGTGTAAACTCATACATAATCTAGATCTGTAATAGCAGTAGTGATGATATAAAACTGCAAATTATTAAATTGTTTTAATTCATATTTTTTTAAGAAAGATTTTTTTTACAATAAAAAAAAAGAATTATCAGAATTTTGGATTATGTGGAAATTAGATACTCAAGCATTCTGATAATCCCACTCCCTCATGTTTCTCAGAACTTTTATTAGCAAAATTTCATTGGTGAAAATGCATCATTAACTGTGAATAAATTTCTTTCATTAACTATAAATTTTACCTTTGAAATGAAAAAAAAAAAAATTGATTTTTTTTCTTTATATTATAGCTTACTTTATATTATATTTTTATTTATAACTTATACAGGTATTTAAATTGTAGTAAAATAATTTTTCTTTTTAAGCCTAAGCATTTTCATAATCATAAAGCTTGTGTATCTCTTTCATTTTATTTCCATAATTTTTATATGTTTGTTCTTTTTTTTATGTATTGATATATAAACATTTTTTTTTTTTCCTTAGGAGGACTTTCAAAGTACAGATGAAGAAAAAGCTGTGAAGTCTAACAAAGCGCAGTTGGAAGTTGCTGGATGAATATTGTTATGAGTGCATTGCCACACATTTTTTGCTCATTGCTTATGTATATTCTGTACATTTAAAATTTTATTTTGTCACTAACTTCTCATGCCAGTATAATCTGTAAAATATATATTCTGACAACTGGTTTTACAAAAATTCGCATCATATACATAATAACATTTGCTCTGATGCATAAAATTTAGAATATAATTTTTTTTAAAGTGTTCACATTTATTTTGAGTCATATAGCAGAAAAACAATATTTAAATATAACACTAATATAATCATTGAATGGGACAGTAATTGTTGAATTGAACCATGATTTAATTTTAAAAATGTATTTCTGAAATTTAGGTGGAACATATGTACACATTAGTTAGCCTAGTGTCTGAGTTCTTTGTTGGTTCTGTCTTAAAATTACAAATTTTAAGACAGAAACAATTTTTTTGTACAAAAAAAATTTTACAAATTTTTTTGCAAAGGAATTTATATTCAATTATTTGTACTTATTTCTCTTTAAAAATGTATTTTACTATGTATTATAAAAATGAATTGTTATTATGAAAAAATAAATTATCTGATAATTTGATATATATTGATTTCACCATTTCATTATTCATTAAATATATATATATATGCAATTGCTTATATTTCAGTTCCATTGTGTGCATTCAGACATTTTGACAGATGATTGAAATGATAACTACTGTCTGACCATCATAAGAACTCTGCTAGACAATTGTCTATGTTTACAGCGGGCATTATAGAAACAGGCTTCAGTAGAGAAGATCCATTTTGAATGGGTGAAATCGACAAAAGTCTGGGGGATTATTCTTTTTCTTGGCATCAATCTTTTCTTGGCAATAAGAGAAACTTGTTGCTCATTCATCTTCTCGCTTTAGTCGCAGTTGCACAGTCTTTATATTCGCTTACTTCTTTTATATTTTATTAATGTATTATTAATCTTTCCATCCATCTTGTTTTTCTATTTTGTACTGAATGATTACATTATCATTATTACTTAATGATTTACATAAGTATAGCAAAATATAATTATAAAAGTATTATATGGTTTTTATCTAAAACTGAAGACTAATTCTTTTTAAAATTTTATATCTTAACATACTTTTATAGCTTTTTCTGGTAACTTTTATTTAATGCTATGAACTGAAATTTATTAAAAATAATTGTCTTAAATTAGAACATAACTTTTAAACATATATAAGATGACCTTTTGAATTGATCGATGTATGGAACTGAAAAATATAGAGATCGAATTGGTTTTCTATATTTTTCAGTTCCATACATATTTATAAACAATTGAAACTTTTAAAGCAAATTATACTCAGCTATTTGTAGGTGTAAAATTTAATGATTATTAATTTTGAATTCTTAATTTTTTTAAGGTGTTCTTTTCAGGGAACTTTGAATTTAATTATTTTTTAAAGAAGTATATTTTACAATTCAGTACTTCATTTTCATTGAGAGTATTGAATAATTTCCTTAATTCTAAGGTATAATTCAGTTATCTCCTATCACAATCATTGTCAAGATAAAAAGGCAAGAGGGGAAGCCGTTGTTCTAACCTTTTCTTAGTTTTAAAAAGGTTAAATAATAGTAAGAGATATTGTATTAGTTTTGAAAGAAAAAAGAATTACTTTGGAATTAAAAATAGCGATTCTATTATGCTATATAAAAATATTTAGAGATTAGAAAGATTTAATTTATTTGTGGAATTAAATGAATATATGCAATAGTTAATAAGTAATTATATTAAATTTTTATTGTGAAATATTATTCATCTATATAATGGTATGAAGAAAATATTTTATTATAGATAGCTCATTTCTTATTTTTTTGTCAATAAAAAAATAGGCATTTAATATTCAGAATTGTTTTCTTGCCTGCCAGTTGTTTCAATAACTTTCCTTCATAGATATGATTCCAAAAATCTAAAAATTTACTAACGAAATTTCTTCTACTCAGGCGCACTTATTGTAACAATACAGCGGTGACAGCTAAGAACTCTCCAACAGCATTGATGGGTTTTGAATGGAAATTTGTAGAACATTAGGAGTGAAGAATTTTCTACCCCGAAATGATAAAATACATACAGGAATTTGTGGATTCTTTATTGCTTCGAGCTCATGACTTCTGATAGACATTGAAAAGAAAGGCTCATTTATCACTCTATTATTTGAATTGACAGTTCGTGAGAAAAAGTTTTCTTTGTAAGAATTGTGTGTTTTTTTTTAAGCCACAGGAAACGAATAAATGACAATCTAGAATATAAAAATAAATTTTTACCTCATTTTTCGTAGAATAATGAACTAGTACATTGATGTTGGGTTTATTAAGTTTGGCCTCTTTTAAATCCCGGACATCTAGCACATTGCCTGAATGAACAATTGAGTTACCTTCAAATTCAGAATATTTTTACATGTAAACTTTGCAAGATTAATTATATTGTAGAAAGCTTGCGCATATTGGAAATAAACTACAAATCAATGTTTGATTTTTTAAAATCTAAAATTTGATAGTATGGTAATCGTCAATTTTATGTTTCAGAAAACAGTATATATATCAGAAAATTATAAATCTGGAAAGGTTTCAAGCATATTTAAATATGAACATTTTACTTTATAACAGAATGGAAGCAAGTTTTTATGAAATAATTACGATAAATTCTGTTATTGTTTCTATGTTAAATTAGACTGCGGCGAATTTCATAGTAATAACTTATATAAATTAAATGAAATGATGGTGATTCATTTTTTGTTTTGAATTAATTTACTTCTTAATTTTTCTTCTTGTGCAATCGTGAGACATACAAATAATTATTCAGTTTTTCTATTTGATTTGCTTTATTCTTTGTATATTTATAATAGGAATATCAGATATATTCAATATTACGAGTACTGAAATAAATTTAATCTTTGTGATTTTTAAAAAAATTAATTTTCAAAAATTAAATGTTATAATACATAATATCGCCAGTTTGGCGCTAAACGTGCCAATGCAAGAATCTTGAATGAATTCTACCTCTGGGAAATGAACTCTTCCTACAGTAACCTGTTTCTATAACGCCCGCCGTAAACATAGACGATGGTCTAGCAGAATTCTTGTGATGGACAGACAGTAAAGTGATTCTTACTGAATCTTATGATAGTAATTTGCCAAAAGGTTGTGTTATATTTTGGAAGTTGGTGAAGCTGTTAATTTTCCTTATATTTTGTGAAAATATAAGGAAATTTGAATTTTTCAATTTGAATTTTTTTAAAAAAAAAGATATTTTTCTGCCGTCTTGCAAAACATTTAGAAAATATTCTTGTTGAGTTTGCAATTTCTGATCTTGTAATTGATTTTTTTATTGCAATCTAATCAATTTAATGATAGAAAATAGTTATTGCATAACAATCTCTTCATTGAGGTGAAAAAGGAAAGAAAGCATTTCATTATTCAGATAAATTGAATTTAGCAATAAAGTCTAAATTAGGGAAATGAATGCATAATTTGGAGGGCAGTCATTGGAATTGAAAAGCTGATGATAACCTTTTTTTAACCTCAGTAAAGGTTTGTGTTTAAAATAATTAGATCGGTAAAAAAATGTTAATTGGTAATAAAACTCAAAGCTTCATTTTAAAATTTATTTTGGTGAAAGATTGCTTCTCATATGATGGGGTAACTGAAGGCTTTTATTCATAGATAAAAGTCGTCATTGCTTAGATTTTTATTAATGAATAGAAATAGCATTTCATGTAATTTTGTGCATAGTATTTATCAACATATTTAAGTACATGCGATGAAGAAGTGTAAAAAAAAAAAAAAAAAAAAACTGAAAATATTACCTAAAAAAATTCCAGGAGTTATGAAATAGGAATAACAAAAGAATGCTGAAAAGTCAAGCTGTAATTTTATGCATAAATACTTACTGATTTTAATTCAAGGAAAGGCTTTATAAAAAATATTTGTTAAAAAATACAAGGTGTGTTATAAAAAATGTAATTATTACATATATTAATATTTTTAAACATGGAGATAATTTTACATGCAAATATTTCTAAATTTGGCTGGGTAATATTTTAAAAATACAGGCATTCACTTTCATTGAATTTTATCTACACTTCATGACCAATCACAATTGGTTTCTTTATGTTTCTGGTATTTTTTAGAGTGACCAACTAAAGCTGAAGGTTTGCATATTAATGTATTTTCAATATACACTCTACTTTTTATTCTTCATAACACTGCATATAAACCATGAATTATTTTGAATGAATCTCAATTTGTTTTGTCTAGCTTGAAATTTTTTGAATTCCATTTTGGCAGTAAGCTTTTGGATTTAAAAAAAAAAAAAAAAAAAAAAAAGATTGATGCGGTTAGAAAGTAGAAATTTTTTGAAGAGGTGAACTTTGTTTTTTAGTGAAAGTGGTAAATTTCTTTTTATGGAAGGAATTTTTAGATGCATTTTTGTCCAGAATTTATTGGTGTTGTATGTATAAAATTACGTTTGTTTTTCAAAATTTATCTGTTAATAGTGTTGCCAATTCCAATCTTAAAATTTATATCCACAACAGAGTTCTTCCTGTTGTCCCACAATTTTCTTGGAGTAATTTTCGACAGAAAACTTTCCATCCTCGCATCTCATTTTTACTAAAGAAATGTGAAAAATTGCTAAATATTCTAAACTTTCTCTCCAGCACATCTTGGGGGGGCTAATAGGACAACATTACTCTTAGTTTATGAAGCTTCAATTCTATTTCGGATAGACTACGGTTGTATGGTTCTATCAGCATTTCTGCTGTGAAAAAACGATACAATCCATCATTCTCTCTGAGAATTTGCTCTCCGCTGATCGCCAGTGAAAAGTTTATATGTAACATGCCATCAATTTCCACTTTCTCTGCATCGCCAGAAATTATTACAATATTTTATAATTTCATGTATACCTAAACATCCTTTAATTCACACCACTCTCAGTCAATTCTTAAAGAAAATTTACAATGCTCGTCCAACGGCTATTCCGGGGCCTCCAAGAAGGAGTGCTTTATCTTCTATCGGCATGGAACTGCAGAGAAAGTTGAAACGACTAAGCGATAGTTCTTTTCGCTTGCGTCGTTATTTCGTCCTTTTTCGTACAGTTTTTCCCTCTTCCTTAAATAAACTGGGCAAAATAGTTAAAAGTATATAACAGTATCGTTATACTTTATTTCGTTGATGATAATTTTATATACAACCGTTAATTTTAATTATGTAAGAGTGGAATAAGCACATAAAATATTTGAAATTTATATAAATTGAGTTTAAGCTCTGGTATCTGGCATAAAAAATTATTTCAGAAAATAATTATAAAATTGTTTAAGAAAGTATTTTTTTTTCTTTCTTTAAAATATTTTAATGGGTAATTTTTCACACTATTTAAAATTATAAAAATCATTGAACGTGAAATTGCCAGAGCCACGTCAGCCATCTGATTCTTGCATACTTTTTGCATATTTCACATTAAAACTCGAAAAAAAAAACTGCTATTAAAGAACAATAGTCTTAATTACTTGCATGATAATCAAGTGTGATACAGTACTTCGTTTTAATAATCCAAAGGCAATATCATAGTACATTAATGCAAAAAATGCTCAAAAATCTTCTCAATCACAAACAAACGCTCTCTAGGGATGATGGATATCTACTGACCAAAACTGATAAAAGTCCATCGCTTATTTAAAACAGTGGTGCCAACAATCACTGTTCCAGGTCAATAAAACTTTTATTGCTCTCTCGTTCTCCAAGGCCTCAGCTATCCGCCCATTTTATGAAAGTATTCAGTTTCAAAAAATCTCATATTACTGCACACTAGCTTCATCAACTATTCTATGAGCATCGTGACCAGTGACCATCTAAAACAATATCTTTACTGATGGCTAAAAAACGATGAACCATGTCTGTTTTGGTGTTGTTTTAAATAACTTCTTAAAATTATACTCTGCCCAAATACTTTTAAGTATACAAGACAGAAGCAACTGCTACTTTATATGCACTACAAAGCATTTCTTCATTTGACACACGTGAATTCTGCATATACACCAACTACATGAGCTTTTTGCAACAGTTAAAAAATTTTGACTATCCTTGTCATCCGATTTTTGTACAAATCATGGAACAACTAACTGCCAATGTTGGCCAACAGAGATTTCAATGTAATTTTCCGCTGGGTACCGAATCATGTTTGGATCCATGGCAATGAGCTTGCAGATCAAGCTGCAAAATTAGCTTCAGAACCATTCGATTTCTGTATTCCTTTTCACGATATTTCGGGTTATATCAAACGATACATCTATGGAAAATGGCAAGAAGTTTGTGATCCACAGGTTGATAACAAACTACATGCTATTCAACTAAAAATAAATATGCTGCCAGTTTTACCGAAACGATGCGCAGACGTAAAATTAATTCGTCTACGCATTGGACCCACAAGGATACACATAGACACTTGCCGTTTGTTGCTGCAACTTTTCATTTCTATTGCACATATCCTCACTTTATGTCTTAATTTTACTTCTGACCGTTTAACTCACTTTCATCCTCTATTTTGTGTAATTCATTATAATATTTTGTGATATTATAGTTCTATTTTTATGTAAAATTTTTATATCAATCGGAAGAAAAAAAGCTTCCAATATATTCTTGCTAGTGGTATATATATATATAAAAATACTAAATCCAAGACTCAGTTCAACATTCTTTAACTATTGTCCACCAATGGCTGGCAAGGTATTCAAGGCCCCAATTTTATTCTCAGGAAGTGAGGGAGGAATAAGAGTAATTGAAAGGAAGTTATGAGAAGATTACAGTCTCTGTTTCTTTTATGCTAATGTTCACATACTCACAATGAACCAAAACCATTCAGTCTGTTATTTGAGTTTGATTTTAATTCAAGTTTTGAATTTCATTTTTGATCACTGTTTCTTAATTTATCATTTTTGTAAATGAATATTTTACTAAAGGAGAAATTATTCAAAAGCGTTAGGTTAATCTCAAAAAAGTATTTATTCGAGTTTTTTTTTTAAAAAAAACACTTAAATATAATTATATCATTACTTATTTCACATTTTCCTTTTGTATTTATAAAAATTTTACTTCTTTTAACAAATGTTTGAATTTCAACACCAGAAATTAAAAAAAAAAAACTACCGCCCCCGGGTGGGCTCGAACCACCAACCTTTCGGTTAACAGCCGAACGCGCTAGCCGATTGCGCCACGGAGGCTCAGAAGCAAGTAAAAATATTAAAATCAAATTAATTATAAAAATAAATAAGTATATGATATTTGAAAATAATCGCTAAATTCTCTATTAAATATTTGATCCAGATGCTTTAGTTATTGGAAATCCGTTGAGATTGAAGTAATGTTAACGAAAATCTATTGAATGTCTATTTGACAATCTGCAATCCTTTCATATGGATTCGTGCATCAGATTTAAAAAAAGCTTCGATTGAATTTTTAATGAATAAAACATAAATTTATTTCATTATAAAGATCGCTTAAAATAAAGTTTGTGGTACTTCTTATTTAATTAATATTTAATTTTAGATGCTTGTTTTAGTAACGAAATGTGTACATTTTATTTTGTTTTCGAGTTCTTCCTTGAATAATTTATAAAATACTTAATTTTGCTATTATGCAGTAGTTTTTTCTTAGAAATAAAAGAAAGTATTTTTGTGATTTTATTGTTATGTCTAATAAAAACTTATTATTGTAAGAAATGCTAGTTTTACTACTTTTAAATATTAGTTTTCCTATATCATTAAAAGATGGCGCCAGCGGAACTTTCTTTTTGTATATGTACAGTAAAAGCTCCTTATTCGCGTTTTCACTATTCGCGGATTCAAAACTGCGACCTAATTCCTATATTCGCTGCTAAAAATTTCTTTATTTGCGGATCTAATAGGTACATACATAATAATAAAAGAATTCCAAAAGGTATCCAATCCAATATCCTTTGTAAATGCCGTCAAATGGACTGATAGAAAAAGTAAAATAGATCTTATTACAACTTTGTCTAAAGTATGTTATTAAATGCAAACTGCAAACATAGCCGAAATCGCAAATGGAATAGGACGAGATGGGTTCGAACAGTGATCAAGTGACATTCAGGAATTGCTTGAATCGCAAGATGAAGATTTTACTGACACCGACTTGGAGGAAATGTTAAATTCACAGCCCATTGAGGAAGGCGCTTCAACAAGCACTGAAAACGTGACATTTAATTTGAAAGATTTAGTGAAGGTTTAAGAATGGTAAATGAGCTTTACGATTTCTTTATGAGCATTGATCCGTCTATTTAACGAAATCTTATTTTTAAGAGGCAATGTGCTAATGCGACTGCTGCATATCAGTCTGAATTGAAGGAGCTTTTAAAAACTGCCAAACAAAAGAAAATTACAAAATTTTTCAATCCATTGCCTAAGCCTTTAGATAATTAATCAAAATGTTCAAAAACTTCAATTAAATTAATTTTTTATTTATTTGTTTTTTTGTTTTATTTTATCACCTAGGAATGTATCCCCTATAATCCCATATAAATTACCATTTCATATTCACGGTTTCTGTATTCGCTGCATATTTATGGAACATATACCCCACGAATAAAGAGCTTTTACTGTATTGGGAAAGCATGAACAAAATTTCTCAAAATCCTAGAATGTTTTTTAAAATACTAAACAAGTTGTCTAGTCATACTAACCCCGATATTAAAACAATTAGAATCGTTTTCTATAATATAGATACATAAGCAATTCAAAAACTCAAAGTAAACTTTTTGCAAAGAATTTTTTTTCACCTAATTATGAGCTGGAGCCTATCCCGATGGATTACAATTATGACAACCTGTTAGGTTCACATAAAAAACAGCGATGATGAAAGCAAACATCGCCGAATTTATAATTTTTTTTTAAGTAAGTAATTTTTTTGTTTTTTGTGAATCTGGCATCTTCCATAAAAAATTCTTATTACGAACCGTTTATTCTTATTATGAATTCTTATTGTGAATTCTTATTATGAATTCTTATTATGAATTCTTATTATGAACAATGCTACCGTTTGTGATGTAGAAAAATAAATGTTCCTTTTTATATATATTGAATGAAAATATTTTACCTTTTAAAAACTACTTTCTGTTGAGTCTGTGACTCAGAATACGTTGGTAAAGTATAAACAGGTAAAGGAATACCGTTTATAAAGTGAACTTCCTTAAAAATTGGGCAAAGATTTCGGCGAAATCTTTGGTTTGCCCTAACAACAACCAATGTTTAAATAGAAGTATCAGAATTTGCGAACTGAATAGAGCCATATAAAAAAACGGGAAACTCCACACCAGGTGCAGATAACATCCCGGCGACCTGGTCCAAAAATCTTGATGCAACTCTTTGCAAAATTCTAGATATTTTTCAACAGAAATTAAATTCCTGCTTACTTCCAAATGATTGGAAACATGCCATCATTGTTCCAATCCCGAATCGAAACAAAGACAAAACAAAAATAACCTCATATAGACCAATAACTTTAACATCAGTTTTTTGTAAGATTTTCGAACGCATCTTAGCCTATCGTATTACTCAATATTTAACTCGCTTTTACGAAATCAACATAAACCAATTTGGTTTTATTCTTTTCAGAGATAGCCAAGCAGCAACATATAAAATCAATTCAGCAATATCTGAGGCAAATAGAAAGAAAAAAAAAATGTCGGTGTTAGTCTCGATCTTATGACTCAGTTTCTATAGGTGACCTCATTTATAAAAGTCTCCAAATTATCATTACAGGAAACGTCGTTAAATGGATGCACAATTTTTCGCAAGAAAGAGCGTTTCAAATTAGATGGCGAGACACCATTTCTGATAAAAATCTCCTTCATAAAGGCCTTCAGCAGGGAAGTGTTCTCTCTCCGATTCTTTTTGTCATTTTCATGAATACCTTTCGACATTAGACACAAATGTCGAGCGCTCCATTTTTGCTGATGATATTTTTGTTTATTGTTCTCATCCTTCAATGGATTGTATTAAAATTAAATTTCAAAATACATTGGAAAATATTTATAAATTGAACTCTTACTATAAAATTTCCATTAGTGCTGAAAAAACTGCTATAATTGATCTCTCTAGAAAACGCTCAATTTTACTTCCGTATGTAACGTATGGCGGATTTCCACTTACGTGGAATGAATCGATCAAATATCTTGGAATTCCGTTTGCTAAAACTAATCAAAATGTCAAAATTTTAAAAAGCCCTAGAAATAGAGCACTTAAAAAAATATAAGGTCTCAACATTTTAGGATCCATGAGACACGCCCAAGAACAAAAGAACTTAATGACAATTATTAATAACAGCATACTTAATTTATCCTATTATTATAGACCTCGCATTAACAAATAGGGCCAAGAGCATAATGTAATTACTTCATGCTCCAGATTCGCGTGCACAACTCCGTTTTACTGGGGGAAGGTGTAGATTCATACACCTCATAGATAGAACATGGAAGAAAAAACATGCCCGAATCGGGATTCGAAACCGGAAAGCTCAGATAACTGGGAAGACTCAGTACTTCTATGCTAGGATGCCGGCATCTAAACAATACTTAGTAATAAGATCAGACATTTAAAAAAAACTGTAAATCATCACACTGTTTATTTTTTAGAATTATAGGATAAACTTTTTTTAAAAATTCTAAAATCATAATAAAATGACAATTATTTAAGAATGTTTCTAAAATAATGTTCCAAAATTAATATAAACAATATTTAATTTTGATTTGATTAAGCCTGCATATAATTACATGAAAATACTAAATTAATTAAGTTTAAAAAGACTGCAAAATATTGTTATAGGACTCGAAAACGCGGAGCTGTCGAAAGTCCCGCGGCCAATCTGCAATTGTCAATTCTGCTGATTTGGTAATCTGACTCCGTCTGTATTATAAGAGAAATAGAAAATTATTAATACAGTACACTCCAGAATACAGAATAGAAAATTTTTTTTAATCAAAAACAAATGAGGTAGGCAAGGCTTCTATTAAGGACTTTTTCAAAATTTAAATTTTGATTGGTATCTTAGAGTTATCATTTCGAATTTGTGTAATCATTTATCAGTGAAAAATAAAATCAATTTGAGCCAATTTCTTATGAATTAAATCTACGATTTGCGTTAATGTTTTGTTTATGCTAACTGCATTAAAATTGGCTATTACAGAATTTACGTTAAAATATAAGTAAGTCCATTAACTTTCTTTTCTCTAATAAATTCTTGAAATTGGTGATGTAGAATATAAACTAGTAGTACAGAGATTCCTATTTTAACTCTACACGTTACCGGCAACATTCACATTGGGATGAATCGGGACTTTAGTACTCAATAAGAAATGAGAAAATTTTTATTATAATAGTGATTTTTGCTATAAAAATGCCGTCTTCTGGTATTGGTGAGAAAAGAAACGAATTCCAATTCCAATTATGTGGGGGTTATTTTGGAAGCGCTTAGGCTCGAAGGCTTTTATCTTCCGCTCAGCTATCTATTCCGCTTGAATGAGTGACAAACAACTTATGTTGAGCTTAACTTTTGATCATAGATAACAAAAATCTATTGACATTCTTTCACTGGTAGTTAATAGAAACGAATTCATTGAACTATGGTCTATGAAGCTTTTTTCTTATCTTGCCAGTCGTTCAGCTACATTAGGCCGGATACTCGGGTATTCGTGTACAAGTAATTTTTTACAATAATGTACAATACATTTTTTCAAATGGTAAACGAAAGGAGGAAATTACATTGTCCTTTGCCATTTGATCATTAGCTGAAAAATTGTTAAAAATAAAATACAGTAAAGGAAAACACGACGAAAAAGAAAATAAAAGACAGGAGAGTAAAGTAAAACGACAGAGTGAAACTGTGCCAAATATTGCAACCCTATCCCTCTTATCTGCTGCTTATTTGTTGCAGTTTGATTCAGTATCTTACCTGGTCAGTGGGCGTTACTGTCCTTCCCAACCGAGACAATTTCGCGGTGACTTAAGCAGATAACGACCGGCCATTTAACGACTATAAAAACTGAACAAATGGGACCCCACAAAGTTCACTACCAACAGGAGGTATCTTAAGGGCAAAGAGGGGAAGCTCAGTACTCTGCAGACACCGTTTAAATTTGAGATTTTATTAAACTTTTGTTGTAAGGGTTTCAGAGTAGAATCTATCATTTGTGGAATTCCAAATAGTATAAAAGGATTAAAAAAATTAAGTATCTTAAAATGGCCTGTTTAAATCTCATGAATCAATTTATTTATAATTATTTGAAAGATGCCTCCTAAGTGTACTTGCAATTGCTAAAGCATTATTATGTCATTTATTAAAAACTATTTGTCTATGACGACCCATTTGGTTTTTAAATATATTGGTTGTGTTTCGAATAAATTACTTATACTAGTAAAAATTTTGTAAGTTAAGGGTTTGAATATAGTAATAAATATTCGAACCTTATTGTTATATACTTATGTCTGTCTTGTTCATTATACCCAGGTACATACCCGATCATAAATTTGTAATGTGCCCCAAAATTCGAGCTTTGATAGAAAATTTAGCTATGCTACTATTCTGTAAGGAGGATGTTAGGCAAATGTCTTTATACAGATATTTATATTAACAATAAGGATGGATGAGTATGTATGTGTATGCATAAGGGGATGGCACTTTATAAGTCAGAACATTTAATGAGTTAGCTAATTTAATACATATATACCTTGGACAATGGAAATTTGTTCCTCTAGGTCTTTTTTTGAAATTTTAATTAATTAAAATTAAGATGACTTTTGGTGCCTTTCAACAAATACTTCTGAAAATATAATATCTCAAAAATAAAATTTGCACCATTTTAAAATGAAATTATTTTTTAAATTGTACTAATATTAGAGTGAATTTGTTTGAATTTTGGAATTTTACTCTCTCTCTTTCTCACATACACACACAAACGAATATATATATATATATATATATATAAACGTTTAGTTTAAATCTAAAATAATTTCTATAGTTTTATCTTAATTTAGCCCATATGAAAGTCATTCTAAAATATTTTCTTACTTCCTGATCTGATTTAACTTTATCTACTTAGCTAGAAAAATGTCCAATAAGCACATTCTTTTTTAAAGATTCCTGCTTTGTTTCCCTTATTTGTGATTGATGTTTGGAAATCTCTATCGGAATTTTAATGATGTATTGGTACCGTAAACAATGTTTTCTCTATCAAAATATTTTATATAAAAAGTGGGAAAATTAATTTCTGCAATGTATTATCATTATCAATGTATTATGTTGTCCTGTAATTAAACCGTTTGCATTGTTCACTAAATATTTAATCTCGTTTCTCGTGATCCAACTGTTTAATTTAGTTATTTTAACACCCCTTAATGAATTACGTTATATTACGACGATTTTGGAACTGAAGTGTACTTTTGAATTGTAATCAATTAGTGAGGACAACAACTGTTGCGATATCTTCCCCTTGAAAGTTACACCTCATGAAAGCAAAAGCACTAATAATGCTAATATTTCTTTGAACCCATAAGGAAAATTTGCTATAAAATATACTTAAAACTGCTGTTATGTTATAACTGTTATATACATAAACAGTTAAAATTTATTATAACTGCTTGCCTACCTATAAAAATAGACCAAATGCGTTTCATTTATTGCTCTTGATAGGTATGGGGAATCGTGTTCTGCAGTACAGAAAAAGACCAATGTATATCTGGCTTTGGTTATGTATATCTGGCCCTTGGCTTTCTAAATGTATTTCTGACTCCAATTAAATGAAATATTGTTCGTATCAAATTTTGAAATCTGAATTGCAATGTAGTCATTAAAATATATGCGAGGATAAATTTAGGATAATTGCAGAATTTGATGCTATTTTAAATTACAATACGTAACATGTTAAGAATAGGTCATAATCTACCCGTCATAGCCTAAGAAGTCATAACCTACTCGTATACTAAAACTGTATTGTCATTTTTTTAATATATTGACTGTATTAACACTATTTGATTCACATTTGGGATTTATATTAACTGATTAAATTATCCTTTTTTCAATTCCTACTATTAGTTCACACTCTTCCATATATATTTATTTATATGTCTTGTTCAAATTTTCAATCGTTAATAAAATATTTTTTATTTATCCACTCAAGTTCAAATACATTTTTTTGAACTTGCAGTGGATGATACGTTAATACAGTTTTTCAAATATTAATTCATTCATTAAATTTAATTAATTTTTAGTACTTTAAATGAAGTTTTAGCAGTGTGTAATGAAGTTTGAAATCAGCAGGTAATAGCTCAAAGATTGCAAATGCAAAGATTTTAGTATTTTTCAAGTGAAGAGGAAGAATGGAGTTCAACTCATGCCAACATCAATAATTTTTTGATACTAATTTTTTGTCAATTATTTAATAAAATGTAACTAGAATAAAATTATTCTTTGTTGATCTAAATAGGAATTGAATTAACTTTGTTCTTAAATATTACTTGTTTACTACTGCTAAAATCCAATATTGAAGGACTCGTCTTAGTAGACGTATATTTATAGAAATACTATTTCTAAGAAGTGAATTTCACGTGTGAATCATACCAGAAAAAAAATTCATGGCAAAAGTAATTCGTTAAATTTCCTTTTCACAATGCCTTTTTTTTTTTTTTTGACAAAACCATTTTTAACGCACACAATTGCTTTATTGTCAGAAGGACAAATAACATTGAATGGAAATACAAATTCCCATGGGGGTGCTAAGATTATTTAAAAACATTGGCGCTTGCTTATGTGTTTGAGAGTCGTAGAAGCAAATGTTTTTTTATCCGAATTGTGAACAAACGTGATCTCTATGTGTGTGTGTGTATATATATATATATCAACATAAATAAATACAGAAATATATACAAGGTGGCCAGAAATAAAACACCCCTACTCTGACCTCCATGGATATCGAACTACTCAGTGTAAAGGCTCAAAATTTTGTACACATACTATTCAAAATATGGGGAAACGGATTTCACGAAAAAAAAATTAGTTCCTGAAATCACCGATAGGTGGCGCTGCACAACTGGAACTATGATCAAAAGACACAAATAATAATAAAAATTAAAATGTTTATGCGGAATGGAATGCTTCCATGCTTCCTTTTTAATTTTTCTGCCCCTTATGGAAAATAAAAATAGTAAAGAAGCTAGAACTCCCGTTGTAACTGCAATTTCATACTGTAACCAGAAAAATTTGCATAAAGCATGGTTAGAAGCCATGTTCTGGGTATAAAAGAAGTTAAAAGGTGGGGAATGTCATTCTTATTAGTGATGGCTGTCACGCTGCCAGAACGCGCTTTGCTTGTGAAGTTGTTTTACGAGAATAAAGGAAATGCTCCAGCAGCACTTCGAGAGTTTCGCCGACTTAAGGATTTGCGTAAGGGACCATTGCTTCCACAAGCTCTCAGGAGAATGATCGCTCGATTCGAGGAAACTGGACATCTTGGAGTTCAGCCTGGTCGAGGACGCAAACCGGTTCGTTCAGATGTCGTTGAAGATGTTGCCACCGGTATTGTTGAACAGTCAATGGATAATGTTTTAGGCTGCAGTAGTGCACGTGCAGTGTCACGACACTTGGGTGTTCCCTATAGCACAGTGTGGAACGTACTCAGAAAAATGGTGCATTGTTTCCCGTACAAAATCCGCCCTAATCAACAATTGCTGGCCACAGACAGGGAGATGCGACTGACCTTTGCATTGACATTTCTTGCTAGAGTTGAAGTGGATGCATCGTGGCCGTGGCAGATTCTGTGGAGCGATGAGGCCCATTTCCACCTCAGTGGAACAGTGAACACCCATAACTGTCGCATATGGGACACGACAAACCCCCGTACCTTCCAAGAGATTCCACTCCACTCACCGAAAGTTACAGTCTGGTGTGGATTCACAGCCACATTCATCCTTGGACCGTTCTTTTTCGAAGAGGTTACTTCCAATGGCCTTGAGACATGTACCGTGACGGCCAACAGGTACAAAAGGATGCTCGAAACATTTGTTGTACCCCATTTGCAGCAGCGCCAATGCCTTGACACCATTACTTTTATGCAAGATGGAGCACCTCCACACATTGGACTCCCTGTGCAATAGTTTCTTCGCCAACATTTCACCACTGACAGAATAATCAGTCGCGCGTTTCCGACAACTTGGCCATCTCGTTCACCGGATCTTAATCCGTGTGATTTTTGGCTTTGGGGACACTTAAAAAACCTTGTTTATCGAGAACGTCTGATAACCTTGGCAGATTTGAAAGAGAGTATCAGTCTGCATGTGAGAAGCATCTCAGATGACCAGTTACGATCCGCAGTTGAACAAGCTGTCCACAGACTTCACATTTTACATCTTCAGGAAGGGAACCATATTGAGCAGCATTCCCTGCATCGATAACGTCCTTGTTTCATGTATGCTTGGTACTTTCAAATAAAATGTGTTTAAAACGTGTTTTTGTGTCTTTTCAGCATACGTCCAGTGGTACAGCGTCACCTATCGGTGATTTCTGGAACTAAATTTTTTTTTCGTGAAATCCGTTTCCCCATTTTTTGAATAGTATGTCCACAAATTTTCAAGCCTTTACACTGAGTAGTTCGATATCCAGGGAGGTCAGAGTAGGGGTGTTTTATTTCTGGCCACCCGGTATATATATATATATATATATACCTGAAGATGAATTTATAAATGATATGATCCGCTTATTTTAACATAGGTGTAGAATAATAGCATTAAAATATTTTCTGTTTTGTCCGAATGACAATGGAATGTGTTTATGAAGCTCAGGATATTGTTTTAACGTATTTTTTCTTTAAAAAAATGTATTCCCTTTTGAAATGTATTGTAGAAATAATCACGCCCATTTTCTATCACAGTTTTCAAAATAATTCCTGATTCATTTGATATTTTGTGACTTTTGACCCATTTTTCAAGGATACTTTATGACGTCTATCGCATGTCATCTCTACTCTAAGTTAAAATTCTAGGGCCACTCCTAAGGTGAGGAAGATTTATGAAAGCTTGTGAATTTAAGATATTTAGAACCAAATTTTTTCTGTGCGTCAATTTAAATTTTGGAAAAATTATTTTTTCCATTTAGTTGAATAAATATAAAGTAATAAAGGCATGTAAAAAAAAAGAAAAAGGAAGAAACAATGCCCTACTTAATTTTATTTTGCAGCCGATCGATGTCGATAAATAAATATACCATTTCCAAAAAAGATGATGTGTCTAAATTGCTTGCAGGGGAATGCCTACATATTTAAAATCTTACAAAGTTCGAAATGTCCCATGACAACGCTCTTTTTTGATGTCATGAATGTATTTCGCATGGAAATATTAATAAAAGTATAAATTTTTGTTAATGTACCGTGATCACATCTTGGTGTATTAAACATTTTTTGTTAAGAGGTAATTTCCATATTTAAGTATGTAAGGTTTATATAATTTTTGGAAGCCTTTAATAGTTTTCTTTCTTTCGATACTTAAAACAACTAGCAACTTATATATTTTTTTCAGCATTTAGATGACTCCTTATGACATTTTAATTCAAAATTCTTTAAGAATACATTAATTATTTTCGAATGATAAGATTTTTATAATTGCATGATGAACGTCGCCAAAATAAAACTGAGATGCTCCTTTTTTTCGGAGACATTATTTCATAGTATTTTCTTTTTCAATGAAAATCAAATATATAACATTGTTTAGCGAAATTCTTTTTAATGTAATAAGTGTTTCTAAACGCAAAATGCATATTTCATTACAGTGATGAAAAATTGTTCTAATAAATTAATTTTATATTTAAGAAAAAAATTAATTTCTGAAAATAAATATTTATGAAATGAGCAAACATTATTGTTCCAAAATTTAATGATATTTAAAGGGATTTTAAAAAAGGAAGGGATAGGGGCCATAATTTGCTGAACTTGCAATAAATAAATCTCTCTGACTCCAGAGTCAGGAATCGAACCTGCGATCCTAACAATGAAACGGATTTCTGCGACCTAATAGGTAGAACTATGAATCTCACTAAGGCATTGCCATCAAACACTGTAATTTTACAGAGTTTCCACCTCGTAACCTCGTGATTTTTTCCGTCATAGAGCGGACTTCTCAATTACAGCATTTCTTACCGATTTTTAAACTTTATTAGCAGGGACTGCTTCAGATAGTTTCCGCCTTCTTCTGTTGCTTCTATATATATATTTCTTAGCCCATATCACTTGAATGAAACATCTACCACATATGAGTAGGTACAGACATTTGAACGATGAAGTAGTTGGTGGAATTTCAGAATGTAACCCAAGAGCTGCTCTAACCATTCGGCGACCTTGGAGCTGGTGTGGCGTTGTAGATGATTATATCAGGCATGCTTATATCATCCTAAATATTCAGAGTCTGATACTATGTCTGAATTCACGAAATATACATCCATCGAAAATCTCTTTCTAAATGACTATGAATATTTGGCTATTTGTTTCTATAAAATCTGCAATTTTTGTTCGATCTTAATAAACTGTGGTACGCGCAACAATATAAAGGTAATTACTAACTTTTCAAAATCTAAAAATCAAGTAAAATATAAGTTAATTAGTATTCCGTTTTAAAACAACAAAAGGCTATTTGGGGAAGAATCTCGAAATTAAGAGCAACTGTCGGAGACTAGGTCGACACCTAAGATGACCAGATCTAACTTCCACACCAACAGAAAGGTAATTACTAATTTCCACACCACCACCAAACATCTTCCAAGGAGACGTTTGACTCCCATGAATTTAAATGCACCAGACCCACTTACACGACGGTTCTTTAATGGAATCGGATCTCGAACCAGAAGGTCCTTCGATTCCGAAATCTAGACCTTACAACCAAGTCGCCGCATTCCTATATAATTAAGAATTAAGCATGTTTTTGGTGATTTTTATCTACATCTTTCTAAAGTATTATAACACACACACAAAAAAACCCCTTTTTGTTTTATCTTTAAAGCGGGGAAAAATTACTGTTATAATGTAAATTTCCTTTTTCCCATAATTTTTTCCCATTCTAAATTTAACTCTTTGACATTCGGATTTATCTAACTTCCTATTTAGATGGCACATACCATTTTGGACATTTATCGCTATCATTTCAAAATCTAATTCCGAATTTAGTAACATTGATATATGACTTTAGGTAATTTTAATTTGAAATATATTGTATGTATAATTTGAATAGTAATTGCATATACTAATATTAATTTAAAATGTAATAAATGTTCTTTTTTAAATAACAATAGACAGTACATCGAACGCTTAAAAAAAGGTATCGTAGGTATTGAATTTCATGGAATAAATCTAAATTATAGTTGTTAACTTTTTACATATTTTGAACTATATAAATAAAAAAAAAACGTTTTATTAAATTTCTACCAAGCGTTTAATTTATTCAGTCTTGTTATCATGTAAAGATATATATATGATGTTGTATTGGTTTGAGGTTTTTGAAACCACAAAATATATAAGTAAAATTTGATGAAGCCTCAAAATGCGTAGGCAACCTCTTAGTGATTTATCGCTTTTGAGACATCAATTTTTTGCTTTTACGGTTATTAGAAAATAATATAGGTCGTTATATTTGCGATTTATCGCCAACTGAAGTTGCAACTTGATTTCCAAATTATTCATTCCCTGAATTCTTACGAGATGTCTTTGTTCAGTCTCGACTGCAGCGCCAGCCTCCTTGGTGGCGAAAAATT
>JAPMOQ010062542.1:8230-28404 GCA_026543055.1 Argiope trifasciata
CCTAGAGCACAGAACCATTAACTCCGATGTCTACTGTGAGACTTTGTGAACGGTTCAAGTCCATCAAGAAAAAGACAGGGGATACTCAAGGAGGTTGTGGTTTTGCTCCGTAATAACCCACATTCACACGTCTCCAGGATCACACACGCGAAACTGGCCAAGTTTAAGTTGAAGCAGCTAGCCCATCCGCCCTATAGATAAGACATGTCGCTTAGCGATTTTCATGTGTTTGGTCCCCTGAAAAAAAACCGACTGAATGGGAAAACGTTTCAACTCGGGCAGCGAACTCAAGGACGTTGTGAAGGACTGGATCTCGTCACGGCCACAGGAATTCTGGGAACAAAGAATCCTCCGGCTCGTTAATCAATGGGATGGTTGTGCTCAGACTTGTGATGTATACTTTGAATAAAGTCTTCCTTTACACACACAGTGTCATTCTGACTGCCGATACTGCTACGTTCAGTGGTGGAGGAATGGTCGGCTGTATGCAAGTGTCACTCTGTACTTTTTCATTTGACCACCAATTCAACTTTATTATATGCTAGCCGCCTTTGGCGACCAGCTGGTTCGCCATGAGTAATGCGTTCTAAAAATTTCAATTGAATCACATATTCATTAGCCTTGAAGTAATTCCGGGCATTGATTGGCCAGAAATTAAAAATGTTTTTTTCCGTGGTGTTGCCAAAATATTAAATATGTTTTTAAAAAAAAAAGCGAAAAAGGAAAAAAAAATATTGAATAAATGATTTAGATGTTGCAAACGATTATAGAAAACTTGGCTTTGTATTTATTTTTTTAGAAACTATCACATTTTATAATGGAAAAAAAATTGTGGAATTAATGATACAGATATTGCAAACGATTATATAATATGCCATAGTCGGGAGTTTAATGCATATCCTGTCTAAATTCAATCAGGTTTACCATAAATAAAGCAGCTTTGTTGAATAAATGATTTCGATATTGCAGAAGATTATAGAAACCTCTGCTTTGCATTTATTTTTGTAGAAAATATCACATTTTATGTTTCTTTTATTTTATCCAGTCACGCTCTAAAAGTATCATTTCTTTAGACTTGATTTACGATTAAAGTTTTGTTTTTATTTGAACTTCCGTCATTGTTTTCTTTTATTTTATCCAGTCACGTGCTCAAAAAATGGTTAAAATATTTCTTTAAAAATTCGTTAAAAATAGACGCTTAAGTTATACACTAAAACACTATTACCATTAGATACATACCATTAGAAAGCTAATTTTTTAATCTGTAAATTGATGTTAAAATCATGTTTGTGCGATAATATTTTCGGAAGTTATAGCGGAAAAACGTCGAAATTTCGCTTAAATTTTAATTAATTCAAATTCTAATTAAAAATTCAAAAAAATTGCTCCGAGGTGCACATTCCCAACCTCCAAGGTACACATGTACCAAATTTGGTAGCTGTAGGTCCAACGGTCTGGCCTGTAGAGCGCCAACACACACACACACACACATATTGAGCTTTATTATAAGTATAGATTATACTTTCAAATCTTTCTTAACGATTCTGCATTATCAGCTGAATTTTTTTTTTTTTGTAAATTCTAATTTCAGATTAAATTTATATTTTTTGTTATAAGTTATGTTAAATGTTATTTATCACACCTTATTAATAAATGTTATTTAATATATAACATCTGATTTAACATATAACATGTTATTTACCATATATCATGTTATTTAGTATATTTTATATTATATGCTAAATGTTTTAAGCAATTTACCTGTTTTCAAAAAATATCGAAGCAATTATTTATGAATCACAGGAATGGAACTTACACTTAATAAAAATAAAATATATACTTACGCTATTGTAGAATTATCTACTTTGACTATATTTAATGTTGTTTTCAACTATTTGCAGTATTTAAAACTAGTAATGTATCTACTTTATTATTTGCAGTTTCATTTCTTTTAATCTCCTTCTTATTATCGGATTAATAATAAGAAGAAAAGAAAAACAGCTTTTAATTAAGATCAGAAATTCAACTTAAAAAGAAATAATGATTTAACCATAAAATTTACAAAAATTTTGTGGTTTTACCAATGTTTATTTTCTAAACAAACATTTTAATTAGAATTCCTAATTAATGAAAATGGTCATATTGTTTCTGTAAATTAAGACTAACTGTAAAACAAATAATTATCAAATTTCATTAGATTAGGATTCCAGTAAGATTTTAATAAAAAAAAAACTAATGAATGAAAAATGAAGATATATAACAAAAATCAGAAAAAAAATGTTAGATAGGATAAACTTATTTTTGCTTATTTATTGAGTAGTTACATATAAATAAATAATAAAAGTTCTCAGTTTTAAGCATGTTTTATGATGATTAGAGATTATGCTAATTACAGAAAAATTTGCCTTTTGTTTCAGAAAAAAAAATTAATCTCTCTAAGGGAATATTTTCTTTTCACTTTAAGATCTGATTTATGAATATATGGCTATCATGTTTCCAGGAATTAATGTTAAGTTTTCATTAACCATTACAGAGCACTGTGAATCACTATCTTAATGAATACGTAGTATGGTTCTTTATAATGTTTAAGCGATAGATTACTCGGCAAATAATTGCAATCTAAAAAATTTCTTTTATAAGCTTACGAAAAGAAAGTAGGCATTTTTCTAAAAATAGCTATTTCGACAATATACGAAATGAAGGACTTTTGAAGGGGATTTTAGTAGTTGATGAGAAATTCATAAATTTGGCGATTAATCGAATCAATTATAACGTGTTATGGAGACATGGGTATAAGATACATTAATAGAAACAGAAATGGGGCTCAGAATTGTTGAAGAAACAGTATGGAATACTTCAAAAGTTAAATATGATTTGCAACAATGGCGACTGAAGACTGCAATTGTTCATGTTTTTATTATATTTGATCAGCATTCAATCATGAACGGTCCTTTACAAACAAATTGACATTTCACAATATTTTTGTATCAGCAAATACTTCGCTCCAAAACATTCGAATTCAAAGTTTATAACTTGGTCAATCACATTGATTTTTTATTGTAGTTTCAAATTTCAAAGCATTTGATAATTTTACTAAATATCGTGGACAGCAGAGGAGGATTATATAAATATTCAGGAATCCCAATTTTCCAAGGGTAAATTTACTGTCTAAAACAAAATAAAATTCTTTCCTTCATTTTAAACTTTTTTTTAATTTGAAATAAATGCCTGCCTCTAATTTTAGAAATCTGATATCGGGCTAGAGTTAAAGTGGGCATCGAGTGTACAGAATATCCAAAGGATGCAAAAACAATTCATACATTAACTCCTGGTTCACATATGTTTAAAAAATACTTGACTTCAGCTGATTCAACACGTAAATTCAAACAGTAAATAACTGAAAATTTTAAATATTTTACTGTAAAAGAATTTATAATTTATATTACATTGCGCATAAACAATTAACGCAAAATTCGGGGAAATTGATTTTATATTTTTATTTGTTTTCTTATATTTATTGGCAAATCTATAAAGTGTTTAGCGAAGTAAAAAAAATCCCATAATCGTTCCCGTACATTTATCAGAGCTTTAGCATTAACATCAATAAAGAAAATACCTGACGAAGCAAAACAAAATATCCAAAATGAATGGGTTAGAGCACTTTAATAAATTGGTAGATAATATACTTTCTATAAATTGTGAAGATGTTTCACAGCTCTTCAAAAACTTTATTTATATTTGCAAAATTTGAATTTCCGATCTTGCAATTTATATTAAGTTTAAATATAAGGCAATTTTACAATTAATTTCTCATTTAAAATGGACTTTGCGTCTTTGATAGATTTGTTTGAAAATATTATAGAAAATCGTAAATTATTGGGGGATAAAAGAAAGAAAATTTATTTCAACGACTTAATTGAATGCCTTTGTTTCTAAATAGAAGACGAGGAAATTAGTTAATGTAAGTTAATTAATTAAATTCAAATTTACGCAACTGCATTTTTTTGCTTTTGATTAATTATTCAATTAAGTCATTCATTAATCGGTCTTCTTTTAAAACTGTTAAATGGATAACTTGAAATAATAGAAGATTCTCAGAAGATAACTTTGAAAAGCATTTTTTTAAAAATTTGTTCATGATTTCGAAGAGTGACAAGTTCGCCTTATCGACTTTTAAATATTCTTTTTCTTTCTTATAAGGCCTTAATGTACAATAATGAGGGGTATTCATATGAAAAGGCACTAAACGACACTGTGGGTATAAATGAAGATTTTATTCAAAGTATACGCCATATATCACAACGATACCATTAATTAATGAGCCAAAGGAGTCGTTAATCCCACAATTCCTGTGGCCTTGATGAGACCCAGTCGTTCACAGTGTCCTTGAGTCCACCGTCCGAGTTGAAGCTCTTTCTTTCCAGGTGTTTTTTTCAGGGGACCAAACACATGATAATCGCTGGTAACATGCCCGGACTGATGGTCGAGCTGCTAGAAAAGTAGGAAATAAATCAAATAAATAAGATTTCATAAAGCCATGCTTTAATCGATGTACTAAAAAATTAGAAAATGATATTTTTTCATCAGATTTCAAGGTCAAAGCAAAAATTGAGAAGACATGTGACATTTGGAAAGAAAGATGAATAAAATAAGCCACAAAGATTTTTAAAGTAAATTTCATAAATATTCATTAAAAATTAAAATGTATAATGAATGTCAATAAAACCTTAAATCTTATTTTAATCGGGTTATTTATTCTAGCGTCTGGTCGAATTTCATTAATGCCAAGTCATTGGAGGTCTATGAATATTATTAAAAGATCTTCAGACCATTACTAATGCATTTCAAGGAGATACGATTAAATTTCGCAAGAGATATGAGAAATTGCCTACGAAAAACGAAGGATTAAGAGATCAAATGGAGATTTATGCGTCTACGAACAGTCTACATAAGAGGAAATGCCAAATAATCGAAGTTAAACATTTGTGATAAGCTAATAAATTTTTTTCCCATCCCATTTGATTACTAAAATCTCAGTCCCTTATTTTTTTTAATGTAAATCATGGCCTAACCAAAATAGAGAAACATTCTTCAAGTTAAGAATGCTCTCCACAATTTTCATTTCCTTTACCATAATACTTTTCCATTAAAGTAATGACAGATTTAATGTTCATTCATTTTCAGAAATACAACAGAGATTACAAAATAATTTTTATGTAATAATCAAAATTGATTGCTCGTTTATTGCATTGTTATGCTCGGATATAGTAAAACATCATATTGATAAATGTCATTTTTTATATTTGAAGATTATGGGACTAAATGAAAAATCAGTTCTGTAGACTGAAAAGCAAAGACATTTTATGAATGTATATTTTAATTTAAGTTGTATTTTAATAAAGAGCCGTATAACAATAATAAATGCTTAATGAAAACAATATAATAAATATGATTCAATAGATATTCCAAATTATGTTTGTGAAGTAAATTTTTTTTATAAAGGTTTAATTTTGTTTACATAAATATATATTAACTCTTTCAGGACCAGCGCGTAGAGAACGAAGCGCTCTTACTTTACCAAATGCTCTGAATTATAACATCACCACACAGTTTTCACTGTTAAGCCTAATTTTGTAAAACAAATTCGTAAAAAATCCTATTTTTAACATAATGATTAAAATTTAACGAGTATAATTTAAATCAATATACTTGTAAAAATAATTTAATGAATAATTAGTAGTAGAAATATACTGCTACTTAATATGCATTAATATAAATAATATAAAATTTATAAAAATAAATTAAATAAGCAAAACATTCAACTTTTTACCATACCCACGAAAACAAAATTATATACATGAAGACAAAGTTACAAATGTAAATATTTTATAATACTTCACTCTCAATTCCATCAAAAGTCATCTGAACATACTTTCCCGCATTCAATCGATGAAAAAGAACCATAGCGATGAACAAGAACATCACACGTGCACTTCTAGAGAGTGGTTTTATTTATACATATCTATCCAATCTAGAGACGCAGAAAATAAACCAATGCCTTGCCGCATATGAAGGTCAAATGCCATACAATTAGGTTGCTAAGTGTTTAAATCTTTTCATAATGCGAAGACAGAATAGAACTGATCAAAAATATGAAAAGTACTTACTATGCAGCGATCTCTAAACTGCAACCGACAAATCTATTCCATCTACAAAAACCAATAAACATTCCATCCTTTCCTCACTTAATCAAAATATATGCAGAAACCTAGATCAAAATAAATCATGGGCCTTTAAAAGCCCAATCATCTCGAAAGAGCGAACACAAGCAATTGCTTACATATTTAAATATCCCGGATCATTAAAAAAACACCTCAGAACCGAAAGCGTATATTGAAGGTCAACACTCTGCGAGATATACTTCAAAATTGTAAAGGAACTTCAAATGCCATATAGTTCCATTTAAAAAATTAAATAAAACGTTGCAAGAAATCCCTTATACGTGATCGTGGGCTCCTTGAGTGGAAACGACTTGTTTCATATAAGATATCGTGGGCCGTGGAGGGAGAATCACATGATCAAGTATACGTGATCAGGGCCCTGAAATGGTTAATTAGTTTCTATAAAATGATATTTGTGACTATTTTCTGAATAATCTTATTTCTTAAAAATAGTTAAAATGCTATTAAGATGTCCGTATTCATATTTCTTTTGAACGGATCCTATCTGTAGATATTTCACGGGGCTACACATTCCAGACATTAATACATTAATTCCATACATTCATTATAAAATTATTAGCTATATATTTAGCAAAAACTAATTAGATACTATGGGATATCTCAATGACGTTGTTCATAATTCCAAAAGTAGCGCAATGTCGTGAATATATCGTAGAACATCTCACACTGGGAGAGTAAAAATTAATACTTGAAACGCATTCCCATCTTACGTTTGGGTTCACTTTCAACCAAGCATTCAGTGGTATGGGCTTAAACTTTTCAAAAGATCTTATCATCCACGTCAACAGATTATTGATTAAGTTCAACTACCTTTGATTTAGGGCATACAAATGAATATATATATATATATATCAGGCCGGATTCTTTTTCTATTGGTTATAGTTTTGTTTCGGTTGTGTTCCTTTTTGCATGGCTTATTTTGTTAATTAATTTAGATTCATTTGTATTTTAGTTGAAGCTGCATTTGCGCTCACCAAATACAATGATTGATTTAAAAACTAAAAACTTTTTTTAATTTTTAAACTTGTTTGAATCCGTAATGATTTTTAGTTTCGATTCCGGTTTTGGTTTCGTTTCCGTGTTTAGGGCTGTTTTTGTTTCGTTTTGCTAATTATAGTAATTAGGATTTGTTTCATTAATTGTTTTTATTTCATTTACCTTTCATTCTGTGAACTTTTAGCGTTTAATTCCGAATGGAGTTTTAATTTCGATTTCAACCTAGTTGGTTTCGTTTTAATTTTTGTTGACCATGAAATGGGTTTTAATTGTTTTAATAATTTTATGATTGCATATATATATATATGCAAACGACATCAATGATCTATTTGAAATAAAGTAGTCTTAAGCTCTCGTCCAACTCTTACTTTGTGATTAAATCGAACTGCTCGAGTAAACATAGATTAAAAGGTCACTGATGCCCCGAAGTGATTCAATTGAAGGTCGAGTTTGTGGGAGATTGGTTTCACCTAATTATGCCCCCACGTCATTGTTACCTTTCCCACAATTAGAAGCATTCATCGCCATTTTGTCGCTGATCACAATTATAGGGTTCCTACCAGGACAATAACGGAACGTTTACCCCTTTCACTCATTAGTTGCTTAAATTATTTTGTTCTTGTACCTATGCTTATTTTTTTCTGTAGCGTTCTTTTACCGATGTTGAATTGAATTCTAATATCTCAGGGGTTTTTTTTATCTCCACAGAATGTTTTTCCCAAGTACCATTATGTATCTATTTCATCATTTTTTTTTCTAAAAATCCTTGCGTAGAATAAAAACACAAGTTCTCGACAAGTAAAATCCTTTTCCATCTATTTGAAAAGAGTAGCTGTTTTTTTCCCTTTAGAAAATTCTAAAAAATTTTAATTTATCATTTTGCAAAATATGCTTTAAAGTTTGTTTGCTTGCTTTGAGGACTTTTCAGATTTGTATAACATATTCTGTATAAAAGTCTCCATATGAATCATCTGTGCATTCTTCATACATTGGATATCTGGAGTAACCTGAGAAAGAAATATTTTTTGCAATATTTTAAACAAGTTTACAATCAAATATTTAAAGAATATTTTTAACACTCCAGCTTAAACTTTTTGGTTATATATGTATGAAAAGATTAGTTTTGAGAGTATAATTGTTTAGTAGTTTATGCATCGAAAAATCCATAGGATGTTTATTGTAACTACGAAGTGAAAATATGGTTAATCATTCGATTTTCAAACTATCCTTGCAATTTTACATAGATGGTAAAGGAATTAAATCAGATATTGGAGAATCTTGGTATACATTTAAACTTTAAATCAAACTAATTAATGATTATAGTTATAAATTCAAATAAACATCGAAAATGTAGTTTAAAATCCTTATCAAGAAACAGGGATTCAGCTTTATTTGCATGTGCATTCATCCAACATACAATTTTTTACCTGAATATTTCAATGTTAAATTAAAAGAAAATTTCATTCGATATACTCCCAACTATAGAACTTCAAACACATTTTTTAATATTCATACTAAGCATACCAAAAATGCTTGAAAGTTTCATTGTACATGTTAACATTCAATACACCAATATCACGTGATAATTTAACCAATCAAGCATTAAAAGAGTGGGAGTGGTTACTTCAAAACTATCTCGCATATTCTCTAATAAGTATTATAATTATTATAATATTCTTCAATAAGTATAAGTAAACTTGTGTATTATTGACAGCATTGGAGAACGTTATTTACGAAAGAAATTAATTAATCAACCATTCCGTGAAATGAATATAGAAATTTCGTTTCCTTTCAATGTATAAAAAACAACGACAAATAAATAATTATGAATTTAAAGAAAAATTATATTTCAGCTGTTGAAGATTATAAAATAACATCACGCCCTTATTCATTGAGGCTAGTAGTTTAAAATGAAGAATAACTTTTGAAATTTGAATATGTTTTCTTGTACTTGAATCAAGAAAATCGTATTGAAATTAAAAATAAAATTTTTTAATCTGTAATGAGGAGCTTAAATAAATATTATTTAAATAGGTACTAGTTACGGGGAAAGATTTCATTAAAAAAACGCTTTTCAAGTCAAATAAAGGAAAATATAGCAATTTCTTTATCAATTTCAATATTTTTTGCTTAATAATACCAATAAATTCTTTCTGAATGCTATCTGCAATTCTAATTTTTTCTATTAATTTTCAATTAAAATGAAAATAATTATAGACCTTCAAGATATTTCAAAATGTTATATAAAAATGAATTTAGTGTTCTGGCTTATATTACTTGTTGATAAGCCCGCTTGACGAAAACAATGTTTTAACCGAGCTGGGAGTCTCTTGTTTTTTTTTTTCAGTAACTCCATCTAGAATCAACGTGCTACTCATGCGTCACCTCCACTTTTTGCCGGGGGCACGTTTACCCACCTCTTAGGTAGAGCATTGATGTACTGACCGAATGACCATGACCGAACCATGACACCAACCATGATCGAACCGGAACTCGAACCTGGAACGCTTCTATCAAGGGAGAAGTCTCGCTACCCCTATGTCAGGACTGCATAAGGGTACAGAGAGTTTAGTTAACAAGAGATTCTAATTGCAGTTTAAAGAACAAAAGCAAAACACTCATCTTAACCTTTTTAGAAAGCAACCAACTCGCATCGAAAATCGTAGCAAAAATTATTAGTCATCCTATCATAAAGTATTAATAAGCATTTTTGTGTCAACTATTATACTAACGGTATAATAATATTTTATGCTATTAAATGCTCACCAGAAATCCTTAAAAATACAGGAATAAATAGAAAAGATAATCTTGTCAGATTATCATGGTAGAGTAGTCCATGGTCTTAGAATGTTGATGCAATATTTAACACTCAGAATATAATTACTTCATCAAATCAAGTTGCTCGATATTAATATATTTTAGATATGCGACTTTCAAACATTCATTAAAAATCCAAGATATACACATTGTGCTATTTGATTTTAATATAAATTATTAAATAGTTAGATTTGTGTTTTTCAATTTTGCAAGTGCAATTAATAATATAATTTGGTTTTTTCCTCTGTTAGTGATATTTTTTATGTAATGCGAATGTTTCAGGAATTGAAAAGGATAGAATAAACGAGAGACTTGATATAACTTTTCTAACACCTTCTCATGTTTTATATATTTTTAAAGACTAAAAATACGTGGATGATACTTGAATTTATTAATTATGGTTTTATTTTTGCCTATGACCTTGTAAGAAAAAAATTTTAAGGACGAATTTTTCGTTTTAGAAAATTGCGTCTGTTAGTAAAGTAGTTGCAAAGTAAAATTCACAGAAAATAATGTAATTGATTTGTTCACGATTCCCCTGAAAACAAATGATTCTTAAATTATTGAAATTTAAAATTCCCCGATAAAGCACAGATCATTTGCTTAGAAACTTCGTTTATTAGATTTCAAAAACAAATTAAATAAATTTTAATTCCTCGCTGAAGAAGAAAATATTCTGATCATCGGCTTTAAATGATTCTCAGATGGATGCTGCAGACTCATTTCAGATTTTATCATGGAAAATGATAGATGGAATACATCGAATGATTTTATTTTTTAAATTAAATCTGTTTGATTATTAAAAATCTCCTAAGAGATAAAATTCTATTTTTAAAAATATGACATTCTTTTTTACTTTTTAAAAATTCAATTTCTTTCTAGAATTAAATTTTATTGACTCACTGCTGTTAATAAAACTGGTTAACAGGAGTATTATTCTATGGCAAATTTTATAATACAACGATTAAAGATAACTTTACTCCTTTTTCATTTCTATATTATTTATAAATTAACCTATTTATAAATAAAAATTATTACTTGGATATAATTATGTTATTGTTGTGCTGTTTTGAGACTTGTAGCACTTACAAGCCGTTGTCAGTGATTTAAGCTGAATGGGCATCTCTCATTTTTTTCAGCATCACCAAGAGTGCAACTTCGCTACTTCATGCGTCCCATTTGTTTGCACAACCCCTTTTTGTAGGGAGGTGGGCATATTTACACTCCTTACACATGCTGGGACAGGAATGCGAACCAGGGACGCCCAGATCACGGGAAATAGGGCTGTGCCAGGAAGCCAGCGGTATAATTATCCATAACTTAAAATTTGTTTAAACTAAAATCATTATTTAATTTTAATCATTTATACTTTAAAATGCGCTTAACGGTAGCACAATTTTGAAGAAAATGGTCATAAAAGTGTCTATATTTTTATTCAAGAAAATAATATAAATCTAAGTGTATATTTTAAAATAAATTAGCTATCTCTAAAAACATTGCAAATAGTCTAGGGCAGCCATCTGGCGTGTGTATTGAGAAATAAACATGATTCTGGGCATAAGAAATAGATTGTTTTAATATTTTTGGCGCATGACTTTTGAATACGCCAGCCCGGAAATATCACGGGCGCTAGAAATAGAGGTAGAAATTTCACCCCGTCATTTTCACGGGAGCGAGAAGGAAGGGGTTAGATCAATCTTTAAAATATGTACTTTTATAATCTTGTTTTTAAATGAAAAATTAATGCCATAATTATCCATAAATTTATAAATTCCTTTTTATGGTATTAAAAATAGGATGCATCATTGGTCGAACACCAGGAAATGGATAAAATTAAAACAAGAAAGATCACGTTTAAAAATATCATATCCATTTTAAAAAGCAATTATATGATAATTAGGCATCCATAAGAAATCATCTGATAAATCATCTGAATCCATCTGAATTTTGTTAACACAATTATATACAATCGAAGAAATAATCAAGTCAACAATAAATGCTGAGTCACTTAGTATTATCCAGCTACTTTTCATCATATCATACACCATTTAAAAAGAAATTAGATTTGTCGAAACCAGAAGGGATTAAAAACCCTTTTAAGTGACTCGTTCTTTGACAGCTATTTTCATGGTAATTTGATTTTTCGAATCAATTATACCGAGTGGAAACCATTACTGCTAGAATAAATATTGCATAAATTTAGTATTCAGGCCAAATATCCGCAATATGATGATTTTTTTTAAATCGATGTTTGTCATACCATACCATCTTTTACATGTGCGTGGGCAAGACACGTTAAAGCTCTGTTGTGAATCTCAAACAGCTGATATTATTCCGAAGGCGGATAAAATTCGAAATATTTTGCATGTAACTGCTACGCTGGATTTCAGGAGATATATATTTAAATTTTTATCTACCGGTGAATTGAAAGCGATGTGTATCTGTAAAGAAATAGAGTAGGCTATAATATAATATTTATTCAGATACTCTTTTCCCTTTACAATGAAAAAGGTTTGATAATTTATTGGGAAATTTAAATTATGTTTTACAGTTCTCTCAAATTGAATATTTAAACTGTTTTTATCCCTTAAAATATTTAAAATTCAAAATATATAATACTTCAGAGTTAATAGTAGTGTTTTATTAATGTATAATATAAAATATAATATAAAATAAAATATAATATAAAGTTTATAATGTATAATATAAAATATAATATAATATAAAATTTATAATGTATAATATAAAATTATAACATGATTATTTTTTACTTGTATTCAATAAAAACTGGCATCAGATTATTTCATTCTTGAAGCAAGGATTTAAATTATTTAGAGAATTATTCAACTCAATATTTAAGTTTACTACTGAAATATAATTCTCAATAATAATATTTTTTATTTTATAAAGAAGCAAGCATTCCCTGAAAAATATTTTTAATATTTTGCGTCTATGTATGTTTGTGGTATTATAGTTGCAAATGTGTATGGCATTGATTTCCATACATATGAAATACGTGTTGCCCTTTCAAAGTATCTTTGTTAAAGAAATTGTATTCAAAAGCATAATTTTCGTTGTTCTTAAATACTATATTCTAAAAAATGCTAAACAATGAATAATATTTCAAATTAAAGAGACTTTTGTAAAAAAAACAGAAAAATAACTAATTTTAATGTATTAAATGAATTTTTTTGTAATCTTTCTTTACCCCCGCACAAAAACCATTATTAACATGTTTAAAGCAGATTAAAACATAAAATAATAACACCTATTTTTACCCGATATTTTATTGCATATCACATAAGCAGTTGGGAAAGTTTAAAGCAGAATAAAAAGGGAAATTCACTCTGGAATACATGATCGGAAATAATATTTTTCCATTAGACTACTGAATCCCTACCAGTTTAGAATTTCTACTGAAATAATTTGATTGCAGAAATTGAAACATGAACTTAACATCATTCAGTCATATGTTTAAATGGATTGATAAAATCATGAAAGTTGAACACATCTGACTGAAATGTCTCTAAATTATTTTATCAAAGTCCTTTTGCTAATTATCCCTAAATCATCATTTTCCGACTTATTTTGATTTCACTTTCCACGTAATAAAGAGAATTCTAATGAAAAATAATATTTCTTTTAATTTCTCTGGAAATAGAAAAATATCAACATTGCACGTTTCTTGTATATCACCATCAATTTGAAGCTAAGACTATCTTAGTTATTTATTTAAGAATAAAATAATGAATTTTGTTTTAAAATTTTTTGTCTGAGATTTCCCGAGTAAAAGGGCAATGCATTTTTGAAAATTTCGATTGTTTTCTGAAATAAGGAATAAAAACTTAAGTAAAATTTCATTCCTAATTAATAGTAGGGCAGAAATGAAAATTCCATTGGCTTGATTAAAAGTTATTCTCAACTTTAAAAAATAAGTATCAGATGGCTTTACATTAAAAGTTCCATTCGGAGCTAAGTTATTAATTTTCTTGATTTAAAATGGTTTTAGTTTTAATTATATAAAAAAATTATTTAAATATATAAAACCATTAACCTTAATGAAAATTCTAATCCAGTTTCGTTCCAAGAAAATTAATTTTAATAATGTATTTTTGAGAAAAAGATTAAAATATATATTTCTAAGTATCGCTATTATGTTAGGAATATTAAATAAAAACTGTATTTATAAACAGTGATTCAGTTACAATTCTGTTCCATGAATTTTTGATTTTATGTTTTCATTTTGTATTATAAATCATTTTAATTTCTTAATACATTTAATTAATTTTATTCTTTTAGCTAATTAATGTTAAAACTAATTTGTAAACTTTAAGAGGAAAAATATTTTATTTTTTTCAAATGTTATTTGATTTGCTCAGGTTTTATTTCCGATTTACAAATAGATTTGAAATAATCTTATTGGATGATTCAAAGCTTAATGGAGAAAGCTCATTCCTTAAATCAATACATTTAAATATAAATCTTCTTGTTCATTTTCTATAGAAAACTGTCATGTAAATGAAAGGACTCTTCACTGAATTATTTAGAAGTCCTAATTCTTATAATTCTCATATATTGATACGTTAAAATGAAATGTTCGTTAGCGTTTCAAAAAAGGATTAATTCTTTGAATTATCTTGCGACTCCTATCTAATTCTAGTAATAATCAGTGACAATTAATATACATCTATCGTTTCAAGTTGTCCCTTTTATATTTCTTTGCACTGTTTGCTTTAAGATGGGTCTAATTACTTTCCAATTACGAATATTTTTATACATTCTGAAATAAAATTTTACAACTGTCCTTTTTTTTATATTGAGCTCACATCATGCACTACTTTATGTTATGTTCTCTGTTATTCTAAAATTATCTCCTTTATTTTATATTCTCCAATATTCTCACATTTTGTACCATTCGTTTACAATAAGAATCAGTTAAAAATTCTTATCCTGTATCTTTTAGAAAAACATTTTTATGAGTTATCTAATTTTATCATAGGAAGTCAGTAGTCAACTCTTTATTATTAAGACAATCTAATTTGAGAAGATTCAATTGTTACGATATACGCTAAATCAGAAAGCTATAAAACTATAAATGCAAACTTAAAAAGCAGTTAGGTGTATGTCAGTTATGAATTATAGTCTTAACTCCTTTTAGAAGATTATTTGACAATAAGTGTCAAATAAGAACATAAAAATATCAGATACTCATGAGATATGTATCATACCAAAAATGTATGTAGGGAGTATGGGTACATACTTACCTTTTTGCCGATTCCAATGTTAAATATTTTTGAAAAACAAGAAAAATTTTAACTGAATAATTGTATGTCTAATTAAATTATTTCATCATGATAGTGAGATATATCAGGAAAAATATTTATTTTAAATCTCAATCAATTAATTCATAATCCTACATATATATGCGTATATTGTAGTAATGATTAGTTTCCAAATAAAATGAAACAACGACTCTCACAGTGGTTAAAGATCACCCATCAAATATTGTGAAAAGGTTTCCATTTGGCTCACAGTTTCAAACGATTTCGGCTCAGTTCGAACCTATGAAGTGTTATCTAACATAAGCTTATATGGCTTTGGATCAGTCCACATGAAATAAACCGTACCAACTAGAGATTGGTCGAAAGAGTAGGACTGTTCTCTCAGGTGTTTCTACAAGGATTTTAATAGCTTTGCGGTTAATCCTTGGTGCTCGTTATATTTTAGATAACAGTCAAACGAAAATGGAATGATGATTTGACTGCACACTGAAACGACACGCACGATACTTGAGCTACAGTTATCAGCACTGATTTATTATCTTTCAGTTAAAAGCCAAATGTATAAGCAGAATAGTTATATTCATATTTAAGAGGAAGTTGGGAAACCTACACATTTTGGACATTATTTATACATTTGGTTTCTAGAGATTTGAATATTTAAAACAAAGGTTATTTGCTCAATTTTAATTCATTAGACATGATTCGGTTTTCTGAACTCAGATTAATTTATTTATATATCACAAATTTCTGATATAAGTTCTTTTGAGCAATTTTCAAAATCAAATGTGTTTCCAGATGAAAGTAATTGCTCTCTAAAGTTTATTGAATATTGATTGTTGAGGTGAATTTGATAGAAGTAGTTTATTTATCATAGGTTTAATTTTTTACAATTAACTGTACTAATATTAAAGATTCGTGGTTTTTTTTTTTTTTTGTTTTTTTTTAAAAGAGAGATTGTTATCTTTTGATGGAAGTTTGTAAAAATAGTTACTTTTTTGGAGAAAGTACATGAATGAGCCCACATTTGTAACTGAATTTTTTCACTGTAATTCATTTAAAATATTTTTAAATAATTGTTTATACAACGAGATATTGCTGAATGTTAGATAAGTCATATCACTGACCTCCGATCCGCCAAGAAAGTCACGCGGAAATATTACTGAATAACTTAACCACCTCTGCGTCAACACGAGTGGGAACTGTCGTTGAATCCTAATGGTTATCACCGGCCACGGTACGGCCCTCCTTGTAGGAAGTATGTCCCATCGATGGGAGGGTCAGACCCCCAACTTCATTATACCCACCGGGTTGGCGAGATCCAAACACCCTACCGGAAGCATCTCATCCTCAATTATGAGGTGTCCCCCGGAAGTCTGAATGTAAGATTTTTTTAGAAAAAGGAGAAATATAAATTTTTAAACACGTAATTTTAATTAATAATATCCGTTGATACTTTAAACATTTTTCTATTACAGGAAATCCAATATTATTTCGTGAATTTAAGGAGTTTGTTATTTTATGACCACAACAAAAATTCGAGGTCAGTATTCTAATCTATAAACTATTCTGGGTCTAGTGTAGCCTACAAACTATTCATCACGCAATGTCATTGATAACAAAATTTTAATTACTTAATATAGCAGTTTTATTCCTAAAGTTTCTTTTTTTAGTGTGTGTATCTAGTATCGTTAACTTTTTTTATTTACGAGCAAAGATTTTTTTTTTTTTTTACATTTCTCATCTATCATATGATTAAAATAAAATTTTTCAAGTTTTTCTTTTAGCGTGCTAATAAAGCTAGAACTTCTAATTAATTGAACTATGTATAAGGATGTCCTTTTTCATATTAAATTTAGCTATTAAAATTCTTAAAGTTATTAATGAACCAAGTAAAAGTTTTGCAGAACTTTTCTTTTAATATTTTCCTTTAAATTTAATTTTTGCACTCAAAATAAGTTATTTTCCCCTTTAAATATTTAGCGTTTTATATTTTAAGTATTTTTTGATATAATAAAAATTTTTGATAAGAAATTCCAACAGCAAATTTTCGTATCCCTTTTACAAGAAACTTTTGAGAGCACTTTTTTCTTTCCATTTTACTAAAACAAAATAATTCCGTGATGTTATTCCATTTTAAAGGGTTTTTAAATAGTTTTATTTATTTTGAGCGTGCTTTTTGAAAAAAAATTCTATGGTCACATGTCCAGTCTTAGTTATAGTTATAATCATAATTATTTTAGCATAAATAACAACTTATATATTTTTTTTAATATATTAACAGAAAATATTCATAAAATCTGGTTTTATAAGATTCTTGTTTTTTTAAAGATGAAATAAAATTACAAACCGTATCTGATTTAAAATCCCGAATAATGAATTTTTCGAAAGTTACAGAAGTATTTATTTTACATATAATTAACTTTATTTTCAAAATTATAAACATTTGGAATTTGCTATATGTGTTTTATTTCTTATCCTGGAAAATCTTATTTTTTTATTCGAATATTCATGAAATATTAAAAATCAGAGAAAAATCATGTTTTGTATAGCTGTGAAATTATAATTTAAGTAATAACCCTGAATTCATTTTCAATAATACTACAATTTTTATTTTTAATCATATTTCTTATATTACAAACTTTTTCTTGCTTTTTATAAATAATTAAAAGAAAGTTCATTCTTTTTAACAGATAGAAGCTGAAAGAAATGGAATTGGAAAGCATTTTTCTTTTTAACATGTTTTAAAAGGTTTGTAATAGGAAATGAGAAATAAGTTTTAAATGAAAATAAAACATGTCAGACAAATCATTAACTTTGTAAGATCCATTTTTTTGTTTTTCAAATTTCTGTTTGGAAAGTACAGTGTGAAACACATTAAAAGACAGCCACTTTTTAAAATTTTCTTAAAAATTTTTCAAAATCTATAATATTTCAAAGAAAATTAATCATATTTCCTTAAATTATAAAAATATTATTTTTCAGGAAAGGAAATATCTTCTGCTTCGAGATAATGACGAATATTAAAAAACAAATGCGATGATACTAGCTTTATGATTCTTTTAAATTAAGATTTCTGATGGATATAATAATTAGGAACTTAAAAAGAGCTAGAGTTATTTTAACATTAGAAAAATAATTATAAACTTTCTTTGAATGTATGGAACATAATTAAAATATTTGCGTTATATTGACATAAACTCAGGTTAAATTTTTAAAACTAATGCTTTAAATGTAAGATGGAGCACTTTTTAGAAAGAACTAAGGTTTACGTATGTAATCTAGTTATCTACATGTACTTTATTTTTTAGAATTGAATATGTATCTTGTTTTCAATATCCCATATTGTTTAATTATGCATAGATGCATATAGAAACGATCTTATGTATTTTAAGTACAATTTTGCTTGTATATCGACTTTTTATTCAAACACCCTGCAAAATGGTTATATTATACACGGTGATCAGCAAATAAGCCTTGATTTAAAAAATTAAATATCTCTACAACAGAGATCGATAGAATGTGCGTTTATTCTTAAAACTGTAAAAATGCTGTACAAAAGTTTAGAAAATTTAGTTACCACAATCTTTAACAAATGGTCTTCTAATCCCAATGCCCATAGATGCTTTCAGTGTGACGTCAAAAATAAAAAATGACTCCCGATCTGACTCCTTGTGACTTCTTTCTGTGGGGAGCATTGAAAGACATTGTCAATAGAAACAATCCCGCCACTCTAGATGAGTTTGAATCATTGATTGGTGATGCATGTGATTCCATTTCCGTTGAGACATTGTAAGACGTGATGTCAAATTTCATTGTTCGATAAGCCACCGCATTGCTTCGAACGGTGAGAGTTTCGAAAAAATTGCATTTTGATTCCAAAGACGGCATCATTTTATTGTTTTTTAAGCCCCCATCCCATCTGTTAGCGATTTTTGTAACTAAATTTTCTAACTTTTGTAAACTATTTTTACAGTTTTGCTAATAGAATAGTTACCGTACTAAACGAATAGTTTACCGTATAATTCTATCGATCTTTTTTGTAGACATATTTAAATTTGAATTCAGGGCTTATTTGCTGATCACCCTGTATATACAGTATAAAAATAGAAATGGTTTACACGTTATAACTATTAAGTGAAATTATATAGAGCATTAAATGGGAAATTCAGGATATTGCATTCAACTGATCATGATGTTGACTCCACTTTACAGCGGAAAGTGGGTAAAGTCGCTTCTGAGGGTAAAGACCCCTGAACATCCGAGGGCAGAAGTCTGACTTCTAGCTCGTATGAAAATGACATTCGCTGATTAGCTCACACCATCCCTTTTTACGAGGGGGAACATTCACACACCTCACAGATAGAACACAGGGTAATGTACAAACATGCCCGAACCAGGACTCGAACGCGAGAGCATGGGGAAGGTCTTCACTTTACTACCCTAGGCCAGGATGACGGCTTTGCACTCCAGTGCAAAGTATTAAAGAATACTCAGACAAGATGTTTATGTAATTTAATTATTTTTAATTTTTGTTGTTAGTTAATTTATTTTATTTGTATTTTTTTATTCTTTGTATACTTATTGATATATATAAATGAACATAGATAGCGCAATATGCTCCAGCCCTTCAGTATGTTTAAAATGTGAGGGAAGCGCTCTTAAGATTTTTTTTCTGTAAACAGCAAGATTCGGTGTTGTTAAAACTGGTGAAGGCAAGCACACGCTAGCTCTCCGTTAGCGGCAAAAAGTATTATTTGTTCGCTCTTTCTTAGTTGTTCAATATATATATTATATGTTTCCTTGTATTTCTGTGATCATCGTCCATGTATGCATATAT
>JAPMOQ010062561.1:0-22605 GCA_026543055.1 Argiope trifasciata
ATAATTACCACGTTTAGGAATGAAACAAACCTTTATATCAGAAAATAGATGGCACTTTCGCTTCAGACATTACAAAGTAAAAATTTTTACACCATAAAAGGAATGGTTCATTTTTTTTTTTTGATGGGCTGAATAGTTCAATTTGAAAAGAGTTATTTATTCTCTGAGAAAACGATGACTTTCTGTGCATTTAATTACTTTCTCATGCCGGACCCCCAGTTAAACGTTTATTATCAGGTAAGTTTGCTAAGTCATGTGTCAACGGATGTTTTAAATATCCTTTAGAAAGAAATTTCTGAATGTACGTCGTTGCTGAATACATTAAGTTATTTACATTAAAATAAAAAATATGATTGGATGATAGATTCTTATACATAATTCCCTATCCATACTATGAGCGTTTCCGAGCAATCTGATTCACCCAGTTCCACAGTTCTTCCCATTTTACACGGAATGACCCCTTCTCTCTACATGAGAATGAAATGCAGAAGAATGCGGAAATCGCCACCCCGAAGCGGACCATCCATCCTGAAATGAAACACCCGACATCCCCGAAGGAATTCTAGGACTGTCCAGCCTCGCGAGTTATGTGGAGGGAGGGGAGGGCTTTCCCCTTCGGCTGGCAAAAAGCTCTTCCCCTCCGCTGAGGGGGTTTCCTATTAACTCGCCTTCACAATCTGGTGAAATGTTTTCTTTTGAGGGCTGTTTTTCATTGGATACAAAGCTGCTGGTAGTTTGTTTGGAAATGTATCATCCGGTTAAAGTTTAGAAAATTTTTATTTCTGCAGTGGGCTTATTTGTAAATGTATATTTTGAGTACGGATTCGGCTACATTCTGTAAATTTAACAAATATGAGGTGAAAAAAAGTAAGAAAATTACTTTTTAACCGAATAATGAAGTTGAATTAATATATTGAATAAGAATTAAATAATAATGTATAATTAATATATTATATAATAATAAATTATTCTTTTGATTATCAATAACTTATAGAAAGGTTGTGGTCCTAAGGAAAACTTAAATGACCCAACCAAATCCTTATCTCTATATAAATAAAAATGAATGAATGTCTGCATGTCTCTTATGTGCTGCGGTGTCACTCATTCCATTGCGATGAAACTTTGAATATACATTACTTGCACTTACGGAATGGTTATATTCATAGTAAAATTCGGTAATCTATATAAATAAAAATGAATGTTTGTACAAATGAATATGCGCTACCGTACAGCGCATGCGGTTGTGATAAAACTTTCAATATTTATTACTTGTGCTCATTTCTTTTCGATAAAAAAATTACCAACCCTTAAGTAAATGGAATAATAAGTTAAAAAATAGATTTAATTTCATTTACATGAAATAAAATAGAGACTTTATTTACGCTTCTCCTTATACATTACTCTGTTTCAATGAATGCATTCATTACAGATACAAAAATAAATGTTATTCTCCCTATCACTCCTGATGAAACAAGAGAACTATTTCAAATGTCAAACGATATTTTCAAAATTATTTCTTCTGAGGTGGCAACGCGCCGGGTATCAGCTAGTTTATGAATAAATGCATGCCGAGTTTGAAACTATTCCCTAAGTAACTTAAGGAAGGAAGGGAATATCCGACTCTGCATATTTTCAGTTTCAGTGGATCGCGGTGGCCTGGTCGTAAAGTCTCGGCTTGGGAACCGGAGGTTTTCAGGTTTGAGACCCAATTCCATTGAAGAAATATCGTGTGAGGGAGTCACTAACACGTGAAATCTGCCTGACCAAATGTCCCCCCTTTGATGTGGTGCGGCGTGAGAGGTTGGTGCCAATTCAGGTATCGTCCTCATCATCTAATCGTGTTTCGAAATGACAAGTCCGTCCCAAAATAGCTCTAGTGCTGCTCTCTAGTTTCAATACGAACACGAATATCAATCAAAGTCTAGTGCATGTCTTTTATTGCATCAGCAGTTTGTGATTATTCAGATTTTCAAGTCTCTTAGTTATCCTCTTTTTCTGGAATAACTTTCTAGATCGGGTAATTAACGCACCAAACAATGAATTCTTTAAAAACCATGTGCACATGTCATCGGAAAATTCTCTCCCCATAGGGTTAGTACAAAGAGTTATGGTAGAAAACGGATAACAACCTGTAGAAAATAATCTCTAGTCCAGGGTAGTGTGCCCTTTTCTAAAGAATCGTTTAATGAGGTACAGCGATGCCGTCATATAATTTTGGCATGTTATTATTGGAAAGATAATAAAACTAAACACGAACGACTCAAAATTCTTTCTCTACTATGAAAAATGCCTTTTGAACGGCATAGTAATAAATATTTAAGCTATACGTGTAATTCAATTAAGAGTAACATGAGTGTGACTTCTTTTGTTGCAGATTGGGGGACAGATAATTGATATGAGGATTACAAGATGTTACTTTTCTCAGGATGCAAGCTGAATTGGAGTCAACTGCCCAACGATTCGCTAAGCGAGTTTCTGAGGAATCCGACTCCGTTCGATGGAAAATTTTAGAAAAATTGGATTTTTCAAAAACTATTTCAAACTGTGGTTTTAAGATGTATTTTCAATTATAATACAAAATACTATAAACATAACAAAATCATTTGAAAATGCAATATATTTTGGAAAATAGGGAAATTTGCAGTTGTAAATTTAAGCAAAACGGTCAACAGTCTACACAAAATTGTAATGCATCAATCCTATTTTTCTTTGTACACAAGTTGTAGAATATAATGATGAACGAAATGAACCAAAATTTAACAAACATCTTGAGATGCCAAGAAGTAATGAGTAAAAATATATACATTTTCCCCATAAATTTAAATATTATTTTTTTGTAAAAATACCTACAAATGAGAAAGCATTTCATCAACAATAAAACTTCTGGTTCATTTCATTGCCCATATAATTTAAAACACACTCTGGAATTTTTATATAAATAAATCCATTTGTTCTTGAGATATCATGCTAATGTTGGAAAAATTTTAGGAAAATTTAAGTTTTGAGAAGGTTGAAGTTAACAGCAAATTTTAGCTGAAAAATATGTTTTTCTTAAAATTCCCTTGGGTAATAGGTCAGGCCTTCCGTTTCATGGAAAAGATAAACTTTTTTGAAAGGAGGAAAGTCTGAACTACAAGAAATATCAATGAAAAATAATTTGCCCATGGGGTCTTTAACTCTGTCGAATACCTTGAAGTGACATTAGTGTGATTTCTGTTGTTACTGATTAGATGACAAATTACTTATATTAGGATTGTAAGATGTTACTTATATCAGAATGCACGCTGAAATGGTGTCATCTGCCAAAAGGTTTCTAAGCTAGTCTTTGATGTTATCCTTCTCTGAAAATGATTCGCATACATAGATGAAAATATCCATAAAATAGTATAAGCCCAGAGTCTTCAAACAGTTAAATAAGTCTGGAATAGAATGCCACGTTTCCAGAATTTCGTTACTGCTGGCATTTCTACATATGCTGCTCGTTGATTTTTCTGTTTCAATCCATTCCAGTTTTTCCTTGTTTCGATACATTTTCCAATCCACACTGAACTAGTCTGGAAATGAGTCTGCTGCATTTCTCCCTGCAATGTGATTGGGACGATTCAAGCTTATGGAATGAAGCCACATGCAAACCACAAAATGCAATTGGTTAGTGGAATGCCCAAAATATTGTGTCTCATGCTATTGGCTTGCCCTAGACTGTCTTCGATCAGGATGCGAAGCTGAAACCTAAGGGGGTGAAGAAAATAGAGCAACAAATGCTCAGTTTAGTTATATTAACGTCCCGTTTTGAAGCAACACAACGACTATTTCGGGACGAACTTTGCTATTCTGAACCGAGGTCAGATGACACCTGAGCTGGCACCCCCTGTCCAAACCGCCACGTCACATCAGCGAAAGGGCCCACGAATTGAACGTGCACCAGACCCGCGTACTCGGTAGTTCTTTGGGTGAATCGAGCCCCGAACGTGCAACCTTCTAATTTCGAAGCCGAGACCTTACCATCAGGCCACCGCGACCCTCAACAAATGTTGAAAGGAGAAATTATTGCTGTTAAGCAACTCTTAACTGTATCGCTCCAATCCATGATGTTATTTCGTTCGTTACAGAATATTTTATATAGTGAAGATTTGAATGAGCTGTCATTGTTCGAATATTTGTTTCTAATGCTATTTGTTCAAAAAAAAAAAAAAACCTAATAAAACACCCTCCAATTGTATCGGGGAAAAATTGCTATGCTTCCAGTAAAAGCATTTTTTCCTCTAAAAATAGTGTTCCTCTAAAAAAAGTTCCTCTAAAAAAGTTCCACTGCATGGCATTCTTTTATCCAGACGCAAAGCAATCCTCATTTCAAAAGTATTTCATAAATACTTTGGAACTCATCGAAGTATGGAACACATTTTATTATATCCTTCTAAGGCTTCGTTTCAATGGTGGGTCCTATTAGATGGTAAAATACCTGCAAACTGTCACTTGGTCTGATCCCTGAAATGATTCAAAAACAAACGAAGAAGAAGGGTAGTTTTCTTTGCTTTAAAAGAAAAACGACAGAGGTATTCTTATCTTTGAAATTCCTCTTTCCTGTTTGCTACCTCGTAACTGTAAAGAACTGATGTAATAAATAACTTTAATATTTTTATATTATATTTATAGATAATCAGCTGGTACCCGGCGCGTTGCTGCAGAAGAAGAAATAACTTTGGATACACCTTTTGAAAATTAAAACAACTGTCTTGGATTAATTAGGAATGATAGAAAGAATGGCAGTTCCTTTCGTATAGAAAATGAATACATTCATTGAAATGGAGTGATGCATAAAGGAGAAGCGTAAATAATATTAATTCTATTTTTAACTTTATTATTCCAGACTTTAGGGTTGGCAATACTTTTTTTCTTTTTACATCTTAAACAGAAAGTAATAAATGCCAGTAATAAGTAGTCGAGATTTTCTCGGATGAGCGGTAAGACAAGGCATAAGAGACATACAGACAAACACTCATTTTTATTTATTTTATTAGACAAACACTCATTATTATCTTATATAATGTGTCTATACTTATAACCATCCCGTAAGTAAAATGTAATAAGTAAAAATAATATATTTCTCTCCAGACAGCTGCACATGAATCAGTTATCAATTTTTAATTTATTCCGAAATACGGAAATTTATGGAAAGAGTTCTGAAAAACTTGAAGGCGTATAAAACTATTTTCGAAGGAAAAGTTTTTGAAAAAGTGGATTTTTGAAAAACTCTTTAAAACCATGGATTTAGATGTATTGCCAGTTATAATACAAAATAACATTATATTAACAAACTTAAATATATAATATTTTGAAAGATAGTAAAATGTGCAGTAAATTTTATTGAAATTTAACCAAACTGGTTAGCACTCTGCACAGAATGGCAATACAGTATTCTTATTTTTCTTTGTACACAAGTTATAGAAAATGAAATGAAATGATGAATGAAATTAAGAAAAAACCTTGAGGTGTAAAGAAGTTAGGAATAAAAATATACGTATGTATGCATTGTTTCTATATATTTGCAACTTAATTATTCTAAAATCATCTATAAATGAAGAAGTGTTTCCCCAACAATGAAACTGTTGGTTCATTTCACTGTCCATATTATTTAAAACCCAAGCTGAAATTTTTATGTAAATGCCTGGATTAGCTTTTGAGATATCATGTTAACGGTGGAGAATTTTATGACAATTGAAGTTTTGAGAAAGCTGAAGACAAATTTTAGGTGAAAAAGCCTGTGACCTTGGATGATAGGTCAGGCCTTCTTTTTCCTAGAAAAGAGAAACTGCTTCAGAAAGAAGAAAGTTTGAACTGTAAGAAAAAACAATTTTAAAAAATTACCATTATGGCCAATAACGAAAGTTTCAACGAAGTCGGATACCTTCATCTTTTCTAACTCGCAGGAATTCAACATTTTTCGTTATCATCATTATTGTGAGAAACAGCTCTGTTATCTCCACATTTGAAATTTAAATATTTCCACTTTTTCACCATATTTGGCGACAGTCCTTGTTTGAAATGTCACCGAGGAGGAAAGGAAATGGCGAAAACTGTGTATTTTCTAATTGGCGATTTAAAGTCACGGCAGTAAGAATTTCGAGAAACACGATGAGGGAATATATCTACGCACTTCGCTGAAACTATTTTTCCATGCGAGAAATATTTCGTCGTCTTTCTCTAGGCAGGTTTTTCTAGAATATGTGCCATTTCTGCATGCCATGGCCTCTCTAATGATCCCCAGATATGTTACGATAGAACGACTCACAAAAGTAACTTTCCCTTTCGAATCAATCTCTATAACGTAACAGTATGGATGTGATGTAATATCAATGGAGGTTAAACGGCTTCTTATTTTTAATTTAAACATTTATTTGATGTCAGAGTGTTAGTGTCATAACGGGAAATATTAGTATTTCAAGATGGAAAAATATAATATGTTAAAGTGCTCTTATTGGTTATTCCCATCATTTCTAAATTTGAGAAATAAATTAAAAAATAACAATAATATTATAATTTATAAAAGGTTTCCTTTCAATTAATACTAAAATTTCGATGGGCAGATTAATATTTCCGTTAACTTGTGATTTTTCTCTCTTAATTTTTATTACATTTTTTACAATTTCTACTATTGGCTAATTTCTAAAATTTTATATTTATTTAGTACATAGTTATTTCATTCTAAAATATTATTTTATTTCCTCATCAGATTCCATGTTATCTACTTAATTGATTTAATAAATGTGTTGTAAAAAATGTTTAGTCAACGATTCCCAAGTCGTCAGTGATTGATAAAAGTTGCTGATCTAAACACATAGTTTTATGAAAAGATCCCCGTTTTTCCCCACTACAAGTGCAGAAATTCCTATGAGAATTTAAATATGCACTGTAAACAAGATTTTCCTTATCAGTATAAATTATGAAAGAACTTTCCTGCTTCTTCGGGATGTAATAGAACGACGTAAAAGCACCAAAAGTCTCTTCGATGTATTCGAACTGCAATCTACATCGAAATTTCCTGAAATTTTACATCCTTACACACACACACGCACACGCGCACGCCCAGGCACGGTATTCAATCGTTAATAAAAAACTTTTTATTCATTTACTCAAGTTCAAATACATTTTTTCAAACTTTTAGTGGATGAGGAGTGAGGTTAATACAGTTTCTTTTCTTCAAATTTTAATTAACTGATTAAATGTGTCCAGTCATTTCTATTTTATATGAGATGACTGATGAAATACCCGATCGTAAATAGTAAAAGAAAATAATTGGGAATTGAATTAATTTTTTTATATATGACTTGTTTTAATAATCACTTCTTAATAGCTTCTTTTCGATGTTTTTCTGAATGTGACAATTCATTAAAACTCACTGATTTAGTTCATTTATATCTAACACTTGAGTGTTGCGCTCACATATTAGAACTAATTCTGATTTTGAGATAAATTGTTATATGAAAATAAGTGATTCTCTATCAATAAACGTATTTTTTTCTGAAAGTAACACATTAGAAACGTTCTCTCTCCGATATATTCTCCTTATAAAAATGTCTGCTATAACATGAAGTGATGGAAGGATTCTAACTTTGTTGTTGGAATGAGAATATTCTCCCCTGGTACTTGTCAAATATTTTGAAAGCGTGAAGTCTATTTTTTCGACTGAGAATTTGTCACGGGTGTTTTGTTGAACAGCAGTTTTAACAGTTTTCACTTTTTAAGAAAATATATATTTCTCGGAAAAAAAGATTTTTGTGGCATTTGAATATTTTTTTATTTGCCTTTTGAGAATATATGTCAGTATGAAAACATTGACGGAAATATATTTGATTTTAGATTGTATGTAACTTTATTTTTGTCTGTGCGTACGAAAAAGTCGAATTAATAAAGATGGCATTTCTTTGACATTGTTTATGCTCGTATTCTCATAAATGCTATTAATAATGTCACGGTCATTCGAAAGAAAGTAAAGGCGCTATAATTCAATCAAAATGAATTTTATCTATTTTATCTACTAGCCGCCTTTGGCGACCAGCTGGTTCGCCATGAGTAATGCGTTCTAAAATTTTCAATTAAATCACATATTCATTAGCCAAAATTTAAGAAATAGTTAAAGTTAAAAGATTCAGTTATTAGTAGTTAAAGAGTCGGTAACTTTATTCGAAAAAACTCTTTGAGTTTAATGCTCGAACAATTTATCGATTATGCTTCCAAAATATTAAAAATTTTTTTTTCGGTGATGTTGCCAAAATGTTAAATATGTTTTTTAAAGAAAGCGAAAAAGGGGAAAAATTATTGAATTAATGATACAGATATTACAAACGATTATAGAAATATGCCATTAAGTCGGGATTTCAATGCATATCCTGTCTAAATTCAACCAGGTTTACTGTAAATAAAGATAATCATAGAATATCTTATTTTATATTTATGTTATTTTATCCAGTCACATGCTGTAGGTTGTATTTCTTTAGATTTGATTTGCGATGATAGTTTTTTTTATTTGAACTTCCGGCATTGTTTTATTTTATTTTATCCAGTCACGTGCTCAAAAAAACATGGTTAAAATATTTCTTTAAAAATTCGTTAAAAATAGAAGCTTCAGTTATACATTAAAACACTGATATCACAAGTTCATCTCTTTTTAATTAAAAGCTAAATATTCTTCATTTTTTAAAGCATTTATAGACTCGTGCTACATACTATGCAGCTATTTACTTCATTTAGACTTTTTTATAATATATTTCTATTATTAAACAAAGCTGATTTATTTGATTAATAATATTGTAAAAGTCACAAAAAATTCTTGGCATTTTCTTTTTTTTTAAAAGAAAAAACATATTTCATATTTATTTCATTTCATGCAGACACGTGCTGAAAATTGCATTTTTAAATGTTTAATTTGCAACAATTATTTATTTTTTTAATTTGAGTTTTTATCTATCTGATGGCAACCTATTGATAAAAGATAATTTTTCCCCTTCCACTCGTAACGTGCTTTTGCAGATTAAATTTTATTGTTTTGTCCGAAATATATTGTTGAAAAATATAGTGAAATGCTTCTTTAAAAATTCATTACAAATAGAAGCTTAAGTTAAATGTTAAAATACTGATACTATTAGAAAGCTAATTTTTTTATCTTTAAATTGATGTTAAAATCATGTTTATCCGATAATATTTTCGGAAGTTATAGCAGAAAAACGTCGAAATTTCGCTTAAATTTTAATTAATTCAAATTCTAATTAAAAATTCGAAAAAAGGGCTCCGAGGTGCACATTCCCGACCTCCAAGGTATACATGTACCAAATTCGGTAGCTGTAGGTCCAACGGTCTGGCCTGTAGAGCGCCAACACACACACACACACACGCACACACACACACACATTGAGCTTTATTATAAGTATAGATTATAGTGTAGTATCAAACTTTGGACAACAGTCAGATCATTAGATTTCAAATGTGATATTGTTCCATTGGTGAAGTTTCAATACTTTTTTAAGGGAATTAATTGATATTTCATTTTAGTGTCGTTTTGCATTTTAATGTCCTGCGACATTGAAATGTTGTGCGATTAAAATAATATAAATGGTAAGTTCTACCTTCCCTTAAATAACAAATAAAATGTGAATAGTTTAGTTTAGTTATACTAACGTCCAGTTTTGAAGCAACACTAGAGCTATTTTTGGAAGGACCTCATCTTTTTGGACCATTAACAGCTGACGAGGACGACATCTGAGTGGGCATCCCCTTTCCAAACATCTACACCACACCAGTGGGAGGACGTTCGGCCCCGAAAGATTTAACGTGCGTTAGACCCGCTTACAAGGCTGTTCTGCTGTGGAACCGTGCCTCGAACCTGCATCAATCCGGTTCCACAGCAGAGACCTTAACACCAGACCACCGCGCCCTCATAAAAATTTGAATAATTTAACTGACAAATATTGTTTTAATAGGTTTTCTTTTATTCTTAATCTACATCTACATTAAACCATTTGTATGCTGAAACTTGTAATATACCACGAAAGATGAAATTTAAAATATTTCTAGAATACCGGCATTTTAACTGACCGGCATCCTAAAAGCAATTTGTTTATCCCAATACAAACAGAGTTAAGTTTGCATTGAGATAAAGAAAATGTTAAACAACTAAAAATTTTCTTTAACTCAATACAAACAGAGACTAAGTAGTTTCGCTTAACAATTGTCATTCTAACATTAGTTCCAAAGCGAAAAAAGAATACTGAGAGAGAAATATTCCTTGATGGCCCTGTCAAAAGCCGATATGCCATAGATCAGGAACCAGTTGTTACCCATGGCACTTTTAAAGCCATCTGACCGAAAGTAACAATTAATATAGGCAAATATATCAGTTACGAAATTTAAGAAAAATAGAATTTGATTCTAACATTTAATTATTTGAAGAAGCTGTCATGTTATTTTAAGCATTTTTTCATCTTTGCCTGCGAATCCTTATTAGATAACACCAGCGGGTGACCGAGCTCCGCTCGAAGAAAACAGGTATCGAAGCTAAGTCGAAGATTTAAATTTTCAATTGTAAACTATTCTAAACAAAGTTAGAGTTTGGAAAGGGAACTATTCTATACAAAGGTAAAGGTAAAGATTGAAGTGTGTTGAAGTTCAATATTTTTGACAAATTTATTTAGAAAAATCAAACATATATACATACATAAGAAACATATTTTAAACCTATAACAGCATAAACATAAAACTTTATTAGTTCGCTCTATTGGCTATAGATGGCAGCACGTTACCGCTTGAAAATTTAAGTAGCCATTATGGCGAACTAATAAAGTTTGAAAATATCCTGTCTGTAACTCCGAACTGCTTGACCGTAGCGCTTCAAAACCGGCGCCAATCGATTCCTCGTGGCCAAAAACCCCAGACCCCCAAGTTTACCAGAGTTTATTAATTCTGGGGCGATTTTCGACTTGGCAACCATTCCTCGTATTATAGTATTAGATTTGAATTACACGTATAGCTAAAGCATTTATTACTAACAATGCAAAATGTATTTTTTCATCGTAAATAAAGATATTTGAGCTGTCAGTTCTTAGTTTTATTATCTTTTCAACAATCATATGCCAACATTATTTAACGGCACGTCTATATGTCATTAGACATTTCTTTAGGAAAAAAGGCAAGTGGATGCATGAAGGATCGCCACTCCCACTCCAAGACTTCATAAAGTCAACTGCCTTATACAGTCACTTTATGACTTTTTCACAATTGACGGTATTTTGATTCTTCTTCTCTTATATATCTGAATCTCTGTTTGACAACTTCCCTAAAATCAAAAATAATTTTTTCTCAATATCTGCATTAAATGTGTTGTAAAATAACATATCTGAGTATAAAAAAGTTTTAAATTTTTTTCCTAAGAAAATTCCTTAGATAACAAAAAATATTGCACGTAAAATTTGTACATTTTCTTGATTTGTTGTTGTTTTCCAATTTCAAATTTCGCTGACAAGCACGCTGATTTTTGCCAGTGATTTTAAGCCTAAATCAGCGTCCCTTGTTTCTATGGTAGCGCCAATTAAGGCCAGGAGTACGACTTAGCTATTTCATGCTTCGCATTCCCATGCACAACTCCTCTTTTACAGAAGGCACATTCACACTACTTCAGGACAAAACACAGAATAACCCCCATGCCCGAACCGGGACTCGAACCCGGGACGTCCAGATCACGGGGAAGACACACTACCCCTAAGACAGGACGCCGGCTCCCTTTTTTTGAAATTTGCAAAAGGTCCAATCACCGTCCGCTTATTATTGTTCCTTTCAAACATCCAAAAAAGCCTCGATTGAAACTATTTCAACCTTGTTTTCTTTCCCCGAACCTTACTTGAAGCTTTCCGAAAACAACTGCCTAATCCTGAACTCACTTCATAAGCTATAGTCTCAGAAAATTAACTTTTAAACTGCATGACCAAAACTGTTCCAGTGTCAATTATGATCCTAAACATGCATCCAAACCCATAAAAGAATCCTCTTATAAATGAATGACCAAGTCAAAATATTGCGACATTTTGGTATTTAAGTAAATTTGAAATCTGAACAAAAGCTTTTGAGGCAATAGGGGATTGAAATTATGACTTAAAATATATCTGAATAGTAATTTTATAGTTTATGGTTAAAAATGAAGGATAATTTGATAATCCGATTTGGCTGCAAGATTTAAAACTTTTCTTAGATTGTTTTCACATTTTGGAGGTTACTTTGTTATAAACTTAATTTAGTTAATGCTTAGATTTTCAGGGGCATTGATGGACAAAATACTTTTACTTTAAAAATAATGTACGGATTTTATGGATGGAATGAAAATAAACAAATTATTCCATTTTAACTGTATAATAAATCGTCTATGAGTGTTTTTATTCATGACTAAAATGTATTGCATTTTTCTTCGCTTTACAAAAAACTCGATACATTTTATCAAAGATAGATTTACTATAAAGATTTGCATAGAAACATACTTTAAAAAGAAAATTTTAATATTATACTTTAGATACAAATCAATAATTTTTAATTTTGGAAATATTCACTTTATACAAATGTGTTGCATGTAACATTATTTTTTTAAAAACATGAAACTCGTTAAATTGATTTCCATTAATTTGTAGAAATTGCTTGAAATGTAATCGCACAAACAAAATTAGGTAACATGTCTGTTAATGAAGTGTAGGATCATGTAAAATCCATTTACCAATTTTCAATAAAAACTTGTTTTGGATAATTTCTACTAGAAAATAATGTATGTAACGTATGTAAGTAATGTATGTAACGTAATAATGTATGTAATTTTTATATACTTTGTAAGATGACATCGATATTTTACATAAGGGATGCAGGGAAATGTTCTTCTTTTCCCCCTTCTTTCTTTTTGTGCCTAAGTTTAGTGGCACAATCGAAATTGTTTGGTAATTCCATATATCCGCTTTAATTTTCAATTTAATGCGAAATGAAAATAAAAATAGATAAGTCCTTTCAAGATTTCGACAGTTTTCGTTGTCTGTTAATACTGCATTTATTTCAAATCTAAACTGTTAAGAAGGAAATTGTGAAACATGGAAAGTACTGAATGGCTGCAATTTTGCTTCGGAAATATATTAGATTCCGTGATAAAGCCATGAAACTGTGACTTAGTAAAAGTAAAAAATTACCATGAAAAAAAATATGAAGAACTGCATTTAGTTTTGAAGGTAGATGTACTTTGATTTGAGCTTAGACCCTTAAGTTTCTTGCATATTTATTTGATTGATTTTATGTCGAATTTGCATCAAATTAACATAGATTCAAATTTTTAATTTGTATTCTTTTTCTTTCACAGAATGCGTCTAAAATAAGGTTCCAGTTAAGGTTAACTGGTCAGTAACCAAAACAAGTTTACTGGAGAGTACCTGTGCTCTAACAACATCAAATTTCATCCCCCTCCAACTGTTTATGTGCCTGAAAATTAGCTTGTAGTACAAATTTTAAAAGAAAAGCAAAATTTCCTGATTTGGAGAAGTTTTAATATGTGAAGATTTATTTCAATCTGTGAAGACTAAAATACTTCAGCTTATAATACCAAATATTTTGGATAATATAAGGACAAAGGTGTCCATTATTCTCAGTATTTTGAACATCACTCTAGAAACACATTTTGAATAACGAATTTAACAATGAGGAGGACATTTATATGATAAAAATTATAAACTATGTTAGTCTTTATCTACATCTATACTTATAATAAAGCTTAATGTGTGTGTGTGTGTTGACACTCCTCAAGCCAGACCGTTGGACCAAAAGCTACCAAATTTGGCTCATGTATATCTTGGAAGTCGGTAATGTGCACGTAGGTGAGCCCTTTTTTCGAATTTTTAATTAGAATTTGAATTAATTAAAAATCAAGCGAAATTTCGACACTCTTCCATTATTTAAAGTCATATTAACGATTAAAAAAATTAGATTTCTAATGATATCAGAGTTTGAGTATACATCTTAAATTTTTATATTATTCGAATTTTTAAAGCAATATTTTAGCTATAATTTTCAGCAATATATTTCGGACAAAACTGTAAAATTTAAGCTGCACGAGCTTTACGAGTGAAATTGAAAAAAACTAAAAGACACGCTATTAAATCCAAAGCTATTAAAAGACAAGTTACATAAAGTATTTAATGGACTATCACAAGTCACATAACGTATTGAATTGACAATGGCTTTACATAAAGTATTTGATTGATAATTTTAAACACAGTAAGTTTGGCGAACCAGCTGGTCTCCAAAGGCGGCTTGTACATAAATAAAATTAATATCAAAATGTGAATATATTAGATTGATGCCTGATCGTTAGACATTTCTTTGATGTGCTTTATTTTATAAAAAATTACAATATTTTATTAATTTATGATTGGAAATATTCTTCTATGTTATGAAAATGTATGCCATAACCATACTCATATTTGTCCTATTATGCTGTTCCCCTTTGAGAAAGGATGGATACCAATGCATTCATTCCGCGATCTCAACGAACTTTTCAGTGAGGACACAATCAGCAAAAAGTCGATGCAGGGATTGGTTAAGTAGTTTCAAATCTGGCGACACTGACTTGGAAGATAAGCTAAAGAGAAGCCAATGACCGTATTTTGGCGACCAGGCACTTTTGGCAGACTTGGAAGAATGCTGTGTTGGCCGACAACTTCCATGTGGACCATTCAACCAACTTTCGGTTATTGAAATAGATGGCCACAACACTCCGGATTAGTAGTTAGAAAAATTTATGGTTGATTTTTATGTTTCCTTTTCTATATAGGCATAAACAAATATGTGTCAGTATGTGGCTATAGTATTGGTGGAATTGTGCCAATACGTAGGCTGAATTCCACCATGGATCAAACCTGCGATGTTTGGGTTTGAAGTCCAGTCACTTATTCATTCGACAAAAGTGACCTCTAGTGTTTAGTGGCTGTTACTGGCTTATTAGGATGTCGCCACAAGTATGTTTCTTATGCCTTCCTCAAGCGCTTATCCGATTGCGATGAAACGTGGTCAGCTTGTTCAGATTATCGTTCCCAAATACGGAAGTGTTATAGGGGTAGTCAATTATCTAAAATAAAAATAATAAAAAATCGAATGTCAACCACATCTATTTACCAAGGATTTATCTCGAAATAACTCGCAAAGGAGACATTCTGCAGAAAAGATAAATCTAAATTAAAGGTTACTATTATGTAGCTATAGTACACAAATGTCATGCAAGACATTCTCAGAGGTAACCACTTTATCATAAATTATGCGAAATATTTTGGGGTGACCAACCATTTGAGTTGTATATTTTAATTACATTCTAGTGTTTTTCTCACTAACCATCAAAAATATTGTTGTACAAATAATTTTCCACCATCTTTATTTTCAAAAATCATCTTTTCAACTATATTTATCGATTTTTTGGAATAAATATATTTTCTCTGTTTATTCAATTTTAAAAGAAAATACTTTAATCATCTTTTTTCTAACATTAAATTTTAGAATTTTGAACGAGTATGAAATGAATCACGAGATATGGTTTCTTTCATTACCATTCTGAAAGAACAGCAAGTATTATAATTATGAAAGATTGCACAAATCTAATATATGTGAATGAGTATTTGTTTGTTCGTATTTTATATCCTGTCGTACCATTCATCCTATTTCGATAAAACATTATGAAATTATTGACTGATTGCACTTAATATAATTTGTTTTGGCGGCAGCAACGCGCCGGGTAGCAGCTAGTTCACAGTATATAGGGTTTAAGAATACCTGATAATATTGTTTAAAATTGCCTGATAATCATTCGCCAATCCAATATTTCTTCGACAAAATTGTGTCTCTAACTTGCTTTAATTAATATGCGTTGGAATAATTGAGGATTATGCTTGCCTTATTACGCATACTGTTTATTTCAAAAATGTCTACCAAGAAATACTTCAACATTTCAATATACCTTAGAAAGTCTTCTTTAGTCCTTTGTTCCAATGTAAATGTATCTGAAAGTAATTTTCATGCTTGAAAATTAAATTTATTTCAAAAATGTCTACTAAGAAATACTTCAACATTTCAATATACCTTAGAAAGTCTTCTTTAGTCCTTTGTTCCAATGTAAATGTATCTGAAGTAATTTTCATGCTTGAAAATTAAATTTATTTCAAAAATGTCTACCAAGAAATACTTCAACATTTCAATATACCTTAGAAAGTCTTCTTTAGTCCTTTGTTCCAATGTAAATGTATCAAAAAGTAATTTTCATGCTTGAAAATTCATTTAAAATGATATAAAACAGTTTGAAATTATTGAATCATATAAACGTTATTCTAAACAAATATTCGGCGATAAAATGGATTTAAAGAAATTATCTGGACATTCTTTTTTACGTTTCTTTAACTCCGAGTTCATTGTATTTGAGTTTTATAATTTTTTTCAAAATCCAATCAGCGCAACACATTACCTATCTGTCTTTGATTTTCTTAAAAACCGAAAAGATGATCAAAAAAGGCTTACAAAGATACTTTTCTTCGAAAGCATTTTCTTTATTTAACTCATTAAATTTTTCTGAGTTGTTTTATTTACTTAAAAATAAACGCCATTTTCGACTGCTTTCTGATGCTCTGTACTAAATTGAAAAAATAACGCTACTAAAAAATCTCTACAATAACTCTCTCTAAATATAACTACAAAAATAAACTCTTGTTTTTGAAGTAATGATATGGGCTCTTTAATCTCATTTCAGTTGAATTCAAGGTGAATCGACAGAGCATGAAAAACTTATTTCAAATATTTGAGTTTTGGTGGCTGGAAATTTGTATGATTTCGAGCTTTTTTTTTTTTTTTAATTAAACATGATGGATGTTTTAAATTTTGGGAATTGTTATAAAAGCTTAAGTGATTTGTTTGAGTCTCTTTTTATTTGCTTTATAAAGCAGTAAAATACGGATTCTTTGATTTTTGAATGATTTTTAATGTCTGAAATGTGTGAATAACTCAATGCAAAACGCATAAGAAAGGATATTCAAATGTGTGACTAAATGGTTGACTAAGAAGATAAAAGGCTAACTCTAAAAATTATATAGCTTAGAGCATGAACACAAACACGTAATTTCAATATAATATTATTTACACAAATCAATAATGCGCACACGCAGGTAGTGAAAAATGTAACATGCTACATTGTGAACGGTTGGAAGTTGATTACCAGAGTTTTAGCTTGTGCCGATAGAGGGCCCGCCTAGTTGTTACAAGCGTAATTTGTGTTAAACATAATTTGTTGAAAAACAGATTAAAACATGCGAGTAAAATTTAGAATTTAAAAAAATTGGAAGTAAAAAATGGATTCAGTGTGCGACAATATTTCCTTCTCTTTGCTATCATCTATTGTTTCCTTAATTTAATATACATACTTTCAAGTCAATTTCTCTAAGTCTAAATTAACTGAGGAATTTTAGTTAATTATATATTAACGTCCCTTTTTGAAGCAACACTAGGTCTAATTTGGGACGGACCTCGTCAATTTAAACAACGGTCGAATGACAACGACGACACCTGACTTGGCACCCACCTCTCCAAACATCCACAACTTACCTGTGGGAGGACATTTCACCCCGACCGATTTAACGAGAACTAATCCCACCTTCATGGTGGTTTTTGGGTGGAATCGGCTCTCGAACCTGCATCTCTCTGGTTCCAAAGCTGAGACGTTACCACCAGACTACTGCAGTCTCGTGTGTAAGTTTGAAGAGGAAGAGTCAGAACATGTGTCGTCCTCGTCTTCTGACCTTGGTTCAAAAGTGCTATGTCCTTCGAAAATAGCCCTAGTGTTGCTTAAAAACGGGACGTTAATATAACAGAACTAAACTTACATAACTAAGGATTAAGTTTAGGGTTCAATGACATTCTTTCTCAATACTGCTTCTTCTAAAACCAAAAATAAATTAATGCTTTTTTATTATTATTATTCTAATTTGTCAGCAAAGAAATCACAGGATTAAATAAAATTTAAACGTGAAAAAAAATTAATCAGTAATGTTCATGATATATCTGAAATTTTTCAACACAGGGTAAAAAATGTACTTATTATTAAATTTAGGGGAAATTTAACAAGCTCCTGTTCAGTTATTGCACCTCAGTTGGTGATATAATAAGTTTATTTTAATGAAGTATAGTTGTTATATCCTGGCATTAGTGCACAATTTCCTGTCATTCCTTTCATAACTTTCAGCCGGAATGGGTGGAATAGTTGCTACTCTGATGGTCAGGCAGGTATAAATTTCGAAACAAATTGAGTCGTGTGACCTGCTTTAATCCGCTTTAAAGGCTAAATATACAATGAATTAATTAATGCACATACACCAGCTTACACAAGTATCGTGAGAAACCCTAGAAGCGCACATATATTGTACAATATTATACAATATTCGTAACATTCTATAATATTGTTAAATATCAAATTATATCATATCGCAAAATATTGTATAATATTGTGCAACGAGATTTGCTGCTCGGGATATATTACAGTTTACTATCATTTTGGGATATTCATCAATTCTTGAAAAAATACAAATGGTTGGAACACTTTTACTTTTATACTTTTCATAATTTTTATAATTCCTATCTTCATCAGGGATATTATAAAAAATTCTACTTCTCTTAATGAGATAAGCATTGTTTTGAAAAATGCAGGTCCTATAAAGAGTGTATTTTCCACTTTAATGTAAAAAAAGAATCATAAGCCGTATTTCTTTTGTATAAGAAGTTCATTCTCGTGATTACCAAATGATAAGTGGAATATTACTTTAAATATCACTTAACTTCTTTGTGAATATTAACACTTGATTGTGCAGATATTCTTAAAAGTCATAAAACTGAATGGAATAATAAGGTTGTAAAATTTTAAATAAAATCAGATTTTTTTTAAATTTTTAAAAACTGTTTTGAAAAAAAAACCCGAATTTGGAGCCCATAATGAAGAATTTTACAATGATACCAGCATATATTGATGAGTTATAGAACGTTAGCTGCATATATTGACGAATTATACAATGCTAGCAGCAAATATAGACGAATTTCACAATGATGTAAGCATACATTGGTGGACTATAAAATGTTAGCAGCATATATTGACAAATTATACAATGTTAGTAGCAAATATTGACGAATTGAACAATGATAGCAGCAAATATGGACGAATTGTACAATGATATTAGCATATATTGGCTATGTTTGCAATGATACGAACATATAGTGATCATTTATAGAATGGCAGCAGCATATATTAACGAACTGCACAATGATAGCAACATATATTGAAGAAAAAATGTTATTTTAATATTGATTTAACAATATTGGTCCTATAAAATCAGACGCATCTTCTATTTCTGTTTTAATGTCTTAATTAGCAGAAAATATTGACGTTATACGTTATAATTACACGTTAATAGCAGTATATAATGATGAATGATTCAAATCTAGGCATTGTATATTGACGAATCAATATTATTGCATTATTTATTCCTGAATATTTGCCTTATAAAATCAAATGCATCTTCTATTTCAAGAAATGTTTTAAATGTCTTAATTGGCAGAACATATTGACTATTACAAAATGTTAGCAGAAAACATTGACGAATTATACAATGATAGCAGTAAATATTGACGAATCAATATTTTCTCTCATTGGTTCATGATTAATCTTTTTTATAAAATCAGATGACTATTCTATTTCAAGAAAGGTTTTAAATGCCTTAATTACAAGAAAATATTGAGGAATAAATGCTATTGCATATATATTGAGGATGATTATTTCTAATTATTTCCCGAGGGTCGTAGCTGATCTATTATTGAATTATTCTTATTTTCTTCTCTTGTGACAGCTTTCCCTTCTTGTCAATAGTTTTCTAATTAAGTTGTGGTGACATCTCAAGAAGCCAGTAACTGCCACTAAACATCAGTGCCATTTTTGTATTGGGTATATGTTATGCGGCTGCTTACCAATTAGAAAGATCGCGAATTCGATCCTTAGCGGAATTCATCCTCCGCATTTGCACATTTCCAGCAATACTATGGCCGAAAATTATGTATTTTCTTGACATGGTTATGAGGTTATGCCCCAATTCTTCATGAGAAACAAAATATTTTAAGCAGTTTAAGAGGAATAAATGAAATAATCTTTGAATAATGAAGATAGAAATAATTTTTGTTCCGATTTCAAAAATATTGTCCATTCATTGCCTGAAGTCTGCACAAAATAAAACTTTAATCTTTCCCATCATAATGTTTAGCAATTCGCTATTTCGCTATTTTGCCTTGTTATCATGTTGGCGCTTTAAAGTCAAGTAGGTTTCTTGTGTCGCATAACCCTGAAAAAATTAAACCTTACTAACATGAAACCATTTCAAATATAGTATTGCGAATCTAATTTTGCTTTTCCGCGCTTATAAGGTCATCGTAAAGAAGACTGATTTACAGTCATCTGTATTGAAAGGTACCTGAGTACTGCTTCAGTAATCCACAGACTTGCCGACCAATTTAATGACTTTGGCAACAAAAGGGATAATACTCGAAACATCGAGAATTTTCCCGATCCGCCCATTAGGAGCCCAGATACGTCCAGAATGCTCCTGATTGGTCCAAAAGATTTAGCCCCGCCTCACGCCACTATATAAGGCCAACCGTTAGAAGTGGTAGCTGTCTGGTGCAGTGCCCAATCGAATAGACCTAAATTAAGAGGTCTTGAATAGAAGTCCTGGAAGGAGTCACCGAGAGGATACCGAATTGTCGGAGGAGAGTTGAATTGTTGAGGGTGCAGTATTATGTCGTTGTAGGGAACGGAGCTGTCCTGAATTGAGGAATAGTCTCGTCGTCTGAAGTAGTGAGTCGGCATCGAAGGCAAGTAGAGACATATGAGTACTTTCAGCCAGTTCGGCAGTAAGTACTACTTAAGAGTAGACAGAATCCCTCAAAAATTCCCTCTCCTTCTGAATCCTGTCTGACCGCTTTGTGAGCTGTGTATATTGTCACGACGGACTTTTTGCTTGTGGACAATTTTTAAAAGATACTCTCTAACCTTAACATGATATCTCAAAATATAACAGAAGTATTTGCTTAAAAATACCAGCGTGTGTTTTAAATAATATGTACAAAGAAATGAAACAAAAATTTTATTGCTGGTGAAATACTTTTTCATTTATAGGTATTTTGATAAAAAATAAGCTGTGAATGAATGGAAAAAACTGCATATATACGTATATTTTTACCCTTACATTCTTTGTTTCTGAAACTTTGGTTTATTTCAATCGTCATTGTATTCTATAACTTGTGCACAAAGAAAAATAGGATTGCTGCGTTACAATTTTCTGTAGTGTGTTAATCGTTTTGGTTAAACTTCATTAAAATTTGCTACAAATGTTCCCATTTCTGAAAATACATTTTGAAGTAAGTTTTTTGCATTTATAGTATTTTATATTATAATTAACAATATACCTAAAAATAGTTTTTAAAAAATCCTATTTTTCAAAAACTTTCCTTCAAACGTAGTCGGATACCTTAATTAATTTTTTTTAAAAATGTTTTTGTGAATTTATTGCAAAACGTGACTTTTTTTTTCACTAAGCTGAAAACCTGCGAATTGTGTATAATTTTAAGCCATCATTTTTTTACGTATCTATTATTTTATACTTTGACATCAACAGCGTAAAAAAAGGCAAACAATATTAGTTTTAATTCTAACATTGTAAACAAAAGAGATTGAAGATAAAAAAAATCTAGAGTTTTCTACTTCATTCGTTATTCTTAAATAAACAAAACCATTAATTACTGAAGACTCCAACATTTCTGCTCATATTGAAAGATAAGGAATAATTTACGTTCTTGAAGAAGGGTTACTTGTTATACTTGGAAGAATTTCATTATCCTCAAAGATAAGAAAAAGGATTTTTAAAGCATCATGTTTTTTCATACATTTTTATTAATGATATTTTTTGAACCAAAGCGTTCTGATTTTTTCAGGTAGTGAGTTTTATTCTCTTGAAGTCCACATGCCATTTCCACTCCTTCCGGAAAGATGCGTTTACATTTTTTTGTGTTTAAACGGATCTGCAATTATTTATGCCTATTGCATTTCCCGATTAGGAATACGGTTTGCCAACTGAAGGTTAAAAAAGTGCAATCTATACTAATCTATACTATAATACGAGGAATGGTTGCTAAGTCGAAAATCACCCCAGAATTAATAAACTCCGGTAAACTTGGGGGTATGGGGTTTTTGGCCACGAGGAATCGATTGGCGCCAGTTTTGAAGCACTACGGTCGAGCAGTTCGGAGTTACAGATAGGTTTCAAGCGGTAACGTGCTGCCATCTATAGCCAATATGGCGAACTAATAAAGTTTCCAGAAGATGATCCGGAACTCAAGGAACTGATCTTGAAATGAATGATCCATAACCCGTGGGGTGATATGAACCCAAGCGCTCCGTGCATGGTCAGCAAGCATGGAAGAGACCAGTGCAGATGGGGATTTCCAATGGAACATCAAGACATGACATCGCTG
>JAPMOQ010062572.1:0-10970 GCA_026543055.1 Argiope trifasciata
ACAAAAATTTAAGTAATGAAAAACTACAGCAAAAAATTTAAAACTATGCTATATTTTAGCTTTATTAAAGACTGTAAAAATTAAAAGCTAATAAATTACAGAAATGGAAATATTAATTTCAAATATATAAGATTTTCATTAAATTTCTATTAGATTAGAGATTTTTAAGCAAAAAGATTCAAAATCTAATAAAAAATTAGCTTTCAATTTAGCGAAAAGAAAATAAATAACAGAATCATTTCACTTACGTGACCATGATGAATGCCAACTTAAAAAAAGGAAGCATTCAGGAAAAAATGTACAATTTTATTATTAATTAAAAAAATTCTGTAAAATTAAAAAGTAAGCTAAAAATATTGAAAAAAAATTTTATGTAAAAAAAACTGCTTTAAAGTTTGAAAAATTTTTTAGGCGATTAAACTGAAAGAAAAGATATTAATTCCTATATAAAAGTTTATAAAGTATGTTACAATAAGTATTACTAATATTTTTCTAGCTCTGTCAATATTTTTATTTAGAAAAGTATGCTATAAAAGTATTACCAATAATTTTCTATAAAAGTTATGAAGAAACCTATTCTTATTTTTTAAGTCACATAACAATAGAAACTAAAGAAAATGATAGCATCTGAAACCCTTTCAAGCTTATTAAATAAATAAGTGAGTTAGGGGGGGGGAGAAAGAAAGAAAACTGAGAAAAAGCCAACTTACGAATTTTGCCATTTTTGATTGGGTTTAGAAGCTTCTCGTTTGCTGAACTCCGAGAGAATACTTTCACTTGGTCCAGGCCTCGGTATTTATATTCAACATCCATGGCCAAAACTGATTTGAAATTCCCCTCAAAACATGTCACAGATACACTTTCTCCCTCCCCCTTCACTTCGGCCCCTCCCAGCTGAAGAATTTTTTCTCCAATTGTATCCTGTTGGCGCGCTTTTGTCTTGGAGAATAATTATTCTATATTCGTGTTATGGATTGGGTTTTTTGGTGTAAAGTTGCCAAGGAATCATTTTTTTTTTCTTTTTTGGCGATTTTTTTATACCTGCAATTGTCGAGCGATCAGTTATTTTGTGTTATGTTTATGAAAAGATTTTTCAAGGTGGTCCAATGAAGATTGAATGATAGATATTTTTTGTTGGTATAGGGGGATAACTGTTTTTGTTCAAAGGGCGTGGAGTATGTTATAAAAAGTAATATCATACGTAAGTTGTTGCAGAAAGCTATCAATTATCAAAGAGTTATTACAATCATCATTATCGGTTGATTTTTCCACAGTCCCTCAATCGTGGGATTTGCCTTAAGTTTTTAATGAATTTTATTCACACAATTTTATTAATTAGCGATTTATCTTCCACTGCACGGCAACGCAGTTATTTGAAATATTTTCAATTAAGCATCCAGAAAGAGGAATCTGGAGTTAAATTGAACCCATGAGAGGTTCTGTGTTTAGATACTTGTAATTCTTTAAAAAAGAAAGCGTAATAATTAAAACTGAGAATAGTTTCGTAAAAAATAAAATTTGTATTAGTGCACTAAAGTGTGGAAAATATTTTTTTATAAAGAAATTTTGATTTTTAGACCAAATAGCAAAAACATGAAAAGCGGATGTGTGTACTTTAAGAAAATTGGAATATTGATCACATTAATACTTCCTTTTTAAAAAAACATCAAAATAATTTTTTATTTCATATGAGATGTACAAAAAGAAAGTACTATAATTGTTAAAATAATTTAAAGAATCTATAAATCTTAACACAAAACATTTTTAGGCATTATGTCTATCTGTCTGTAAAAACGATGATTCAAAATTTCTTTGCGCTAATCAAATGAAATTTTATTTCTTGCCTTTTTATCTAATTTGTGGATGTCTATCGAATTTTGGAATTCCCCCTTTTTTGATGATTGAGTATACGTGATCTCGAAAACTACAAAATATGAAGAGCTAGGTAGATAAAATTTTGCCCACAGTTTCAACTTGTAAGATATTTAATCTTATAAAATTTTGAAGCAAATGTGTATAAGGTAAAAAGAAATGACTCTAATAAATGTATTTCTGAGATGTTATCATCATGAAAACTATTTTCAGTGCTTTTTCTTTCACAGATAAAAACATAAGAGCACCTATCAAATGATAGTCGTCCACTCTCCAAAGTATACATGATAAAAGTTCCTCAGATTTAAGACATATGCTCTGGACTTTAGAGCGCTAACACACGCAAACATATACAAATGCATATAATTCTAATAATCTGTTCCCGAGTACTCATTGGCATATTTTTATCTCGACATTTTAGAGAACGTGCTAAAATCCCCTATTTTTATGGAATATTGATATTTATATTTTATTAATTGGTTAGCTCTATTGATTGATTTGATTGACTTATACGCGAATCATTATATTTAAAATATTGTCTCTAAAATATTTTGTTAAATATGATTCACAGTATGAATATAATAATTCTTATTGCCAGTCTCTCTGCGGAACACGGTATACACTTTCAGTGGGTCCTGTCACATGTTGGCTTAAATAAGAATGAAATGGTGGATAACCTAGCTAAGACAGCCTCAGCTGACATATACCATGGTGAAGCAACTCTAGTCCCACCTCTCACCCTTGGTACTTTAGTAAGAGTCCCAAATGTTATAATCTTCTGACTATCTGTAGAATACAGCAAAGGGCTGTCTCTAGTTTTTTGAGCGGACACACCAAATCTCTCACTTTCCAACATGGACGGAAGAACTTTGCTGAATGTTCTTATTCAAGGCAGATCACACCTCCCCGAGTTTATTATTTTTAAAATGCTAAGGGATACGGTATTGTTTAGGAACTTTTTGGAGATATTTGGTTTCATGGAAGTGATAGAGCTCAGTTATACCAGGGGCTAGAAACAACAACAACAAATATGGTTCACAGGGCAAATGATCTGAATAAAATATTTAAAATCCGTAATTCATGAGAGCATTTATCATTTTAAGATAACGTAACAACGTTCGCTTACAATTATTGATTATATTAACTTCCAGTATTATAAGTGTGAGTAAAAGATAAATTAAAATGAATACCCTAGTATCATAGCAGCAAAATGATATAAATAAATTAATTGAAAATGCACATACATAGAGATAAAAATATAAGCATATGTGCATGTATATTTTATATAAGACGAAACGTGTATGTAATATAATAAAGCGTGGGCAGACGTAAATGTACTTTTAGAACTAATATAAGCAAGTTTTGAATGTACGTTTCACAAATGTTCGATAGTCGCTCCTTTTATTACACGGCATACATCGATTCTAAAGTCTAAATCTTACGAAACCTTTTGGTGGCACTAGAAGTTATGGCCATATGTTACGGGCTTTCAAATAAGTAGTAATTGTAGAACAACCTGGACCATGAACAATGAAATTTTTTATTTGCATTTTTTATCAGAGTAATATAGTGAACATAAGAATTACTCAGATATATAATTTTCAGCTTTTATTCCTCCATTCCACAACGGCCATTATTAATAAATGTTAAATAGATTCCAATGCCCCTACTGTCTGATGCACGAAATACCATTGCAATCTTATCATGCGCTTTCATTTCTACAAACTTCTTCGAAAATCAATTTCGATAAATCTTCATAAAATGAATAGAAAAGGTAAAAGATCGCTTTTCATCTAAAATATTATTTAGTACGATAGAAAATGCAATTTTGGCGCATTCATTCATGCGTTTAAAAGTAGGTGTTATCAATTCCATCGAGACAGAAATCCGGATATAGATATATAAACAAATTACAAGGTTTTTTCAACCATTTATATTTTTTGATAAACGGTTCATTAATTATATTAATATTTATCCTCAATCTTTCGTGATATTTTAAATTTAACACTTCATGTTTCCCAGATTGTGTAATCACAAGGTGTTTTCATGAATATAATGCATTTTTTAACCTTACATTTTACATAATCAATGCTCTGACATATTATCATAATTCTAATTCACTATGATATGACAAACAAATATTATGATAAAAATGTTATGAATTTTTAAATAAACTTTAAGGTAGCTTTAAAAATTTCCTATTAAACAAGCAAATAATAAAATTCAATTCCTACTTAGGTAAACAACGTTTTATTTAATTACTCTTTATCGAATAATTATCAAAAAACTATTATTCTCGGAAATTTAACTCGCTATCTTCATCTTCACGTGAAAAATACTTAAAACCATGTTAATCTGACTTAAGTATGTCTATCAACTCTGTATCTGTATAACTTTCAAGATATAATCAGTCCTGTCGCGTGTTGAACGGATGCCGCTTCACTGAACTCAGAGCTTGGCGACAAATTTGGCGACTCTATTTAAAGTATTAAAATTTAGATTAATTAAATTAATGAATTAATATTTGAAAAAAATGCATTAGCATCAAGTGCCTTCCACTACAAGTTTTTAAAAATGTATTTGGATTTGAGTGGATGAAAAAAACAAAATATTTTATTAATGATTTCGAATTTGGACAAGATATCTATCTCTATCTATACCTACACAAATTAGTAATAAATACCGAGTTAAGAAGAAAACAAAAAAAAATGAAATAAGAATACTTTCTGAAGACTTTTTGAAAGAGCCACCATCAGGTGAAGATTGAAAAAAGGATTTTTTTTGTTGGGAATCTCACTATAAGTTCAACAGTAATGACTCCCCGTCACCCAAAAATCCCCTAAAATTAAGGCTTTTACGGAAATCCTGCTTGAAATTCCTGCTTAGGTAAACAAAGATTTTATTTTTATTTTTGTTACTCTTTATTGAATAATTATCAAAAAACTATTAAGTATAAAAATTATTGATATTCTTAGGAATTTAACTCACTATCTTCATCTTCACGTGAAAAATACTTAAATACTTTTTAATCCGACTTAAGTATGTCAATCAAATCTGTATTATATGTATAACTTTCAAGATATGATCAGTGCTGTTGCGTGATGAACGGATGCCGCGTCACTAATCTCAGAGCTTGGCGATGAATTTTGGCGACTCTATTTAAAATATTAAAAATCAAATTAATTTAATTAATAGATTATTATTTCAAAAAAAAAATCATTAGCATCAAGTGCCGTCCAATACAGAATTTAAAAATTTTATTTGAATTCGTAATGTAAAAATTATCTTGTTAATTATTTGGAATTTGAACAAGATATCTATCTCTATCTATACCTACACAAATTAGTATTAAATACCGAGTTAATAAGAAAACAAAAAAATGAAAATGAAATAAAAAAAATTTCTGAAGACTTTTTGAAAGGCCACCATCAGGTGGAGATTGAAAAAGGGGAATTTTTTTGTTGGGAATCTCACTATAAGTTCAACAGTAATGACTCCTCGTCACCCGAAAATCCCCTTAAATTAAGGCTACCACGGAAATCAGTGCTTAAGGTATACACCATTAGCTACAGAAATGAATCCAAGCAATAAATTTAAAAAGAATAACACAACCTATTTAAGTATAAAATAAACTAAACAACCAATTATAGACAATAAGTAAAAAACAAAAGTCAAAGAATATACTAACAGCAGGCAAAGAAATTTTTACTAAATTCTCCCATCTTGGACCTTCTGTTTTATTTTGATTTCTGCTTACCTCATGCAAGATATTAAATAATTCGAGTTTCACAATTATATATTCAGTTAGTTAATATGTGACGGAAAGAATTTTTAAATTAGTTAAAGGGTAAACACGCCATTATCTGTTTTTTAAAATTAATTATCAATATTACAATAGTTTTTGAAAAAAAAAGTTGTTAAATTTTTAACGAATTATTTCTGGTTTCAATACATGAAATTCTGTTATTACAAACTTTTTTAATCCTATCAAAATGTGTGAAATCTTAGAGTTAAGATTAGAATGGTAGTCACAAAGTTTAATAATATTAGAGTTGAATACCTCTCTATTACAGTAAGTACCAAGTATTGTTTTATCATTAACAATTTCGATTTTTAAATCCGTATAGGTGGCTTCAAACTGGCTTTTATTTGCTACTGTTAGAATTAAAACTTTAGGACCGCAATTCGTAACGATATTGGTATTATCTGGGTTTATTAAAAGTAAGTCATCAATATACCTCCACCCGTATATTAAATTATATTAGTACTTTTTCTCATAATAATCTAGGGAAAAAATGGCTAATGCTTTTGAGTAAGCTATTCCCACTGGATTGCCCTTTACTTGTTCATAAAAATTATTACCAATAAAAATATAAATTTTAGTGAAATCAAAATTATAAAATTGCAGCCAGTTATTTTAGTAATAATTTAGTAATAAATATTCATTTATTTTCAGAGAAAATTTGCTAATAAATTTATTTGATTCAGATAATTTTATATTCCATATTTCGAGACCATTCAATGACTGAAATTGAGATAATTACAATATTTATTAGTATTTAGAGCAGGGTTTTATGAAATGCAAGCACAACAAAGTAAAAAATAAAAGAAATTAGTCAGATTCCAAAACAGGTTTCATTTGTAGTTTTGTTAAAAAATTGAATTGAAAATTTTAATTTGAAATATTTAATTCTTTACAGCTTCCTTTTGTTAAGTTTTAATTTATTTATCTTTATCCCTTGGAAGAATAACCGTTATCAGAAGGACCTGTTTTCTTAGCTCATGACTTCGAACTACGTATTACTAGATACATGAAACTTATTTCACCCGTGTGATGACTTATTGCGAAATTATAGCCCTACTGCATTATGTGCAGGCTTTATGAGGTGACTAAAGGGGGACTTGTCTTCCATTTTCACCCGTGTATTAACTTAGTGCGAAAGAATAGTCCCATACGAGCTCATGCAGGTCGTATGAGGACGACTAAAAGTGAAAAGGCCTTCCGTTTTGAGGGGTTGGGCCTCGGACTTACAATTATATACTATAAAACAAATCTTGTTACGAAGCCTGAGGAAGGAAACTCCCGTCAACTTTTACGAAAGAGATGTTTGTAGAAAAAATTTGGAATTTGGAACGTGTTATCTTTATATCGAACTAAGGCATTGCAGTTTGGCAGCAGAGATAAACTTCTTGGCCGTCGAGGAAAGAAACTGGTGCCCAAGTGTTAAAAATAGAATGCATTGGAAAAGAATTCAGAGGAAGGCACTGGCCTACCTTGGGTCAAGTATGATGATGGGGGCTGTAACTTGTTTACTTGGGAGAACATCTTATATATATTTTACATTTTATTAAGAAAATGTTTGTTGCCATTTAAATTTTGATGTTTGTTATTGAAAAGATTTGAAGGGAAGGTACTGATCTAAAAATATTGCTTAGAAGTAACATTCTCATCCTAAGAGGAATATATATGGGATTTGTTAGCTATAGGTCAAATGGTCTGTACAACACCAACACACACATGTGCTCGCACGTGCAAACATATACATTTATCTGTATTATTAGCAGAAGTTAAAGTATTTCCTACATTATCATCATTCATTAACATAGCGTTATTTGAAACTTTATAGGCTGATTTGAAGGACTTGAACATTTTTTTAAAAAAAGAGGGCTTAAGAAATATCAATGTTATTTTATTTTATGTTAATCATTATTTCAGAATCACATTTTGCAGATGGTTCTGAAATATATTTTGTATCTTTGGTTTGAATAATACAGTAGGGTATTTCGAAATCTAATTTAATTAATTTACATGAATATTTTTTTCAAAAGCTTTTTTTGTCAGATTTGGCAAAAATATATTGATATTAAAAAATTACCATTTCTATTTTCTGTTTTTAAATATATTTTGGATAAATATCTGTCGAAACTATATTGTGGTGTGGATTTAAACATTCTTCTACCATTTGGTGTATTTAATCTTGCGTGATTTATGTCGATTCCAACTTAATCAAAATGAATATAATTTTCTAATTTATGAATATTTGCTTCGCTACTAAAATAATTCCTATTTTTAAAATGTTTGCTTCCCTACAACATCTCTGAAACTGACTATGTTTTTATATTAAAAAGGGAATTAAATATTTACATCAATTTTGAAATTAATATAATTCTGATCTTCTAGTTATAGTAATTATTATTAATATTGTAATTATTGAATGGTAATATTGATTGAAGGGTAATTATTATTAGTAGACAAATTTGTATGGAATTGCTGTTATCGCCATAAAATTTAATTATTATCCCAGTAAAAAATACACCAAACCATTCATTAAATATACAATAATAGGTTGATATAATGAATATCAACCTCTCATTGTTGAAATAATGAATGTTTTCCGATATGTTAAATGAATATCATCATCTTATTATTAAAACAAGGAATGTTCTATACCATGTGATAATGAATATTAAGCTGTTATTTATTAAACAATGAATATTTTTTTTTTGCATGTGACACGGATTTGCTATCAAAAAGAATGAAAAAAAATACAGGATACAATCTTACAATAATTATCAGTTTATTTTTTTAAGTATACAAATGTTTGAGCATCAAATTTTTGGAAACTCACAGCTATTTTGAGCAGGAGAGAAGTTGAAAAAAGGAAAGTTATTTGACTCTGAGTTTATGAATAAAGTGAACGAACAGTCAGTGAATCAGGAATCTGCAAATAGATAAGATTCAAATATTATTGGATATAATAAAAAATTATATAAATTTATCTGGAATTAAAAATTATTAGTGATGTAAAGTAGCACAATTTCATAATTTAAAATTTTGTTTTAACCTTTTTAGAATAAATTTTGGAGTTTTGCATAACCTAATATACTATTCCATGATTTTGTTAAAATTATAACTGTATCTGAGGTAATTCGTAGCTGCAAAATAGTATTCAATTAGTTTTAACTTCTACCGGAATTCTATAATTATTTCTCTCAAATCTCTTAATAGTTAGCTATTTAAATCAAATGAGATTCGTATAAGGTTGTTCCCCCCATTAGGTCTGGCACCTTGATGTAAGTGATGTTGATGTAAATAAAAAATGCATGAGATGGTTATTAAAAATATAAGATTTAATTAAAAAATTAGAAATAGTTATATTGGCATGATATGTTGTGTAGGTGGGACAATTATCTCCTCCCCCTCCCCCCAAAAAAACCCCGTACCTACATATGAAACGATTTTGGCTAATGCGGAGCCCTATCAGCTTGAGTTCGAGACAATGCACTAAAATACAAGGCTTACTAATTGAACGCCATGCTATATCGTCTAGAAGAATTAACCACCAATGAAAGGTGCCAAATAATGAAAGAACGATATTTTAAGAAAAATGTTCTTTCAAGAAATTCAATAAAGCAATTACTTGCCTTGTTAAACGGAACACCGAATTCTAGGAAGAAATTCTTTAAACCAATTAACGAATGCAACATTAAGATAAAAGTGCCATGTTCTTGAGAGAAATTTTGTAGATGCTTTATAATGATAAATACAAGTTCTTACGGAAAACTCTGTGGACAAATAAATGGTTTCATTTTGAAAATAAGTGCAATGCTGTTGTGTTAAATTCTGAAAATCAATGAATAATTAATTGTCTTGTTAATATACATCCAAGCGCCATGCACTTGATAGAAATTCTATAAACCAATTAATGGTTTCACGTTAGGACAAATCCCCAGTCCTTGAGAGAAATTCTATAAATAATGAACGGTTGCCTTGTTAAGAAAGGTGACACATTCTTGCCAAAAATGAAATGAAACAATGAATATTTGCTTTGGTAGGAGATATTCCATGTTCGGGTGAAAAATTCCATTCACAAAGAAAGCTTTTTTTTTCATAGAAAAAGTATCAAACACAGATTTTTACCTATTTCTTCAACAAGGGAGCAGCGTAAGCTGCAGCTCCATAGAAGGGGGAATAAAAGGGTGCAGGAGCAACGTAGGATGCAGGGGCGATAACGGGAGCAACACCTGGGGCGGCTACAACAGGGGCTACACGGGGAACGTATGGAAAGGGAGCAGTGTTGAAAACCCTGCCGGTGAGAGCGCCGGGGTATAGTCCAGTGGGGAAGCCATAGTAGTTTCCAATCAAGTCCCCTCCGAGGAGAGATGCAGAGCAGACTCCAAGGAAGACTGCGAGGAGACCGAGGGATGCCTGTGAGAAAAATTATTCCAGTTGTAATTTATCACATGCTTAGAAAATTTTTTTAAAATAATATACTCATTTCAAATGTTTTTGGTCATTCAAATTCAGTTTGGTGAGGAGCCTTTTATGTTATCTAAAGAAAGCTCAATTCCAATATATGGAATATGGTGCGTTTATGATGAAATTTTAAGGAAAATTAGCACACATTTGTGTTTCATTTAGAAGAATCATGGTTACTTATAGAAATTTTGAAGAATTTAATAAGATTTCCTTTGGAAGTTTTCTGCATTTCCAACAGATGGAGGAGGATGACTTTATATTGATGCTTTATGTAAAATTGATATATATGTGTGTTTCACTTGGAGAAATCATTGTAATTCATAGAATTATTCAAGCATTTAAGTAATATTTGTTTGTAATAATATTTGAGAATTAAATAGTATTTTTTCTCTCTTTTTTGTAATTTTGGTTTTATTACATTTGTGAAGTTTAACAAAAGTTTTTTAGTTTTAAGTTCATATTAAGTTATATAATTCTAGTTTTCGTTCTTATATTATCTATTAAAGTAACATTAATATAAGTTAAAGAAGTTGGGAAGATTATAGATCAATATGTGACCCCTTTAGAAAAATTTTAAAGGATCTGTTTAATAATTCCCAGTCGCGTTGGGAAAAAATTACATCACCGAAGGAATCTGAAAATATTCCTAGATGTTTAGAGCATAACAGTTTTAAAAATCCATTTAAGAAGAAAAAATAATGAAACCAATTCTTTACAAAAAATTTTTGAAAATATAGGATTTTTTTCCAAACTCTTTTTTTTTTTGTAAGTGATTTGAATATTATAAAAAGGTGATATACAAAAACTAACACTGAAGTTATCGTTAAAAGTGTAATGG
>JAPMOQ010062580.1:0-17256 GCA_026543055.1 Argiope trifasciata
GAACGCATTACTCATGGCGAACCAGCTGGTCGCCAAAGGCGGCTAGTAGATAATAAACACGATGACTAGAAAACACAATGATTTCAAAATAGGAAATTTCTTATGAGATTTTGTGGCTACAAGTGTAGTTTTTTATACCAAATTTTTGTTCCAATCTGTTGAGAAAAACGCGCTTAAAAAACAAATTTGAATTTTGGATTATATCATCCGCATGCCAGGGATTAACCTTCAGCAGGGATCACACAGCAGATTCGGAAAATATACTAAGTGGATGGTCAAAGGTTAATGTTTCATAATAATTGCAAGTTAGTGTCATGCCTTTATCAGAAAGAATCCGAGAAAGTTTTGGGGAGATCATTCTCAATGAGTTATTATATTGAAATACAAAGACGTTTTTTCGGACATAGGAATGTTCGAAGAGGTCTTGTAGAATCTTCAATATCTTGAGTTGGAATTTTTGGATGATTTCTATACTTCCTTATACATAAATTTCGTGCACTAGAAACATTTTAAAAAGTATGCCAGTTTATATAGTGCTGCCATCTGTTAAACATAATAATAAATAAATATTAGATTTTTGAAAATTTTGGAAAGTTTCTTTACGTGTAATAACTTTTGTAATTCATTTGTGTTCTTTTGATATAATGCTATTTGCATTGAAAAACCTCTATGGAAATTTGAAAATACACAGAATTTATGTTTTCTTACTGCACAAATTTATTCTCGAGAATCATTGATCAGATAATAAGCTTATATTATTGCATGAAAAAAAATTACGAATGCAAATGAATTTTATAGGATTCATATATGGTATTTATAATTTGTTTAAAGATAATTAGCGATAAATTAAATAAATAGTGTTATTTATAGTTTCAGGCTTCTAAAAAACTGTAGCTTAAACAATAAGTCATTTAATAAGTCGTTGCAAATCTTGCTAATTTCTTTTTAAAAAAAGCAGAGGTTTAAATAATTTTTATTATATTTTACTTAACAATCTTTGATTTATATAAGAGACTGCGTTAATTTGGCTGTATAATTCGGGGTTCAAAATCTGATTTTAGCAGAAAATCCGTCATGACTGGGTCTGGTCTGTAATCAATCCATCAGGAGTCAATTAATTGGTGCTGGCCTTTATGACAGTTCAAAATGTCAGTTCATGACTGGGTCTGTTCAAAAACAATCAGGAGAAGATTATTAAATGTTAGACTAAGAGGTAGAAATGAACGAAAAAATCCTTATCTCAATTCACAACAATGTATAAAGTGATTACTATGGCAATTAATTGGACAGATGATCAGTGGTCGCAAGTTATATAGAAGGACGAAACAAAAGTATTGTTATTAGGTAGTGACGGATAAAATATGTAAGACACAAAATAGGCGAATAGTTACATCCTTGTAACATGTTGTAAATATTTAACTCTGTTTAATTTTTATTTTACGTATGTGTTCAATGTATGATTGTGCAATATTATTTTCAATGTCTGAATTTAAACCGTCCATCTATAACCTAGGAATTATTTGTTTTGTTTGATTTAGCTCGTTCTGTGTGGCAACAATGTATATATTTTTTTATGGAATCACGGTTTTTAATTGGAATTTAGAACACGGATTAATTTACATTTCGGAAATATATCACTCATCTGGGAATCTTTTGATCATTTGAGTGAACTATAATTGAAAAGCCGTCCTCAAAGATATTTTTTACTGCCGATCTTTACTATCCTGACTGCATTCAGGCAACTGTGAAGAATTCAGTTAGTGCTATGATTTAGTTCTGCATATCCTCAGTGGATATTGGTCTTCTTTTAGTTATCGATGAGACATTAAATGCTATAAAATACATCGATACTATTATAGAGCCAAAACTTACACCTTCCATCAGTGATTTCTTTCTGAAGAATGCATCACTTATTTTTCAGCAGATTTCAGCTCCTTATCACTCAGCAAAAATATCGAAAGAGTGATTTAGTACAAAAAAAATTGAATTGCTAACATGGTCTAGGAAATAATCCTGATCTCAAAATTATTGGGAACTTAGGGCATCATTTGAAAACTTTTGTACACATGAATTGTTCATTAAAAAAGAGAATTAATTGAGACTATAATTGTTTCCTGGTATCATGCTATAACGAAAGAAGAGTTTAAAACTCTCTTCAGCCTAATGAAATGTCATTGTGAAGTTCTAATAAAAAAATAAAGGCTGCTCTACTGAGCGTTGATAACTCACTGCAGTCATCAGCATCTAATGTATCGCTATAATCATTGCAACTCGACTTTTTTTTTGTATTACAAATATTTCAATTTTACTTTTTGTTTGAAAATCAGCATTAAATTCTTTTCTAAACGATATATAAGTGTTTGCATTTTGTGAAACGTTACATTTTCTATAAGCCTACAAAGTCAGAAATCATAAAAAAAATTTTAAGTGTCCACAATTTTTGCCCCCACTGTATGTTGAGTTCATGAATTCAACATTTTTGAATTATTATATATTCATTCTACTTATAATTATTATAAGTTCATTATTATATATTTATTAATATTTATTTTTAATTAGTTTTTATCTTTCCTTTTGATTCGGAAGTAGGTAAAATAAATGGATAATTATTATTTAAGTATGAAAATGAACTTTCTCAACCATTAAAAAAAATATTAACAACTTTAATCTCAGCTTGACCTTTGGTGCCAAGAACAGAGCAGAGACAATTTGCTTCGAGCTGCCATCTGTTGGAAATAATCATAAATGAAAGTAGTTTTGGCAATGCAATGGATTTATTGAGCAATAAAGGGAGAATTTAAATCAATTTCAAATAGGATACTACAGGATTTTAAAATAATTGATAAAATTATAAAGAAACATGAGACTGGGTTCAAATTCACTTGTTAATCATCATCTACCAACTTTTTTCTACATTTAATGTAATATATTTCATGTGTGCATCTGCGAATTTTTGTGTATATTAAGTTGTTGAAAGAAAAATTAATACTAAGACAAAATTAAATGATCAACTCCTAGCAATGCACACTGCATTTCTTCTTCACCGGCTACGATTGGAATAAGAAGAATTAAGGAAGAATTATTACAGTATATACTATAAGTATATACTTATAGTATATACTATACTTATAGGATATTGTAAGGAAGAATTATAGGTTTACAGTATATATTACAGTTGATGCAAAAGTGCAAATATTATTATTATAAGGCAAGTAGATTTACCTTCACTAACTTAACTTATTAGGTAATAGCATATAATGCAGCATATATTAATTCAATAATTTATTCTATAAACTGCTTAATACTGTTAGATATAACCATGTCTATGAAACATCGCTCTGGGTGTCAAAAAAGAAAAAAATCTAAACTTCACAAGAATTCGCAAGTAGATCAGTTTTCTTAGCGTCGTAGTAATTATGGAAAAGAAATTGTTTCAACTTCAGAATTTACAATTCAAACTTCAACTGGAAAGAAATTTCTACCCCAACTAGACAGTCTTTCAATGAAAATGTTGAAGCACAGTGTATTTAAAAATTGAAATTTGTTGAAGCACAGTGTATTTAAACAAATATAACCGAATCAGAAAATGACGGAAATGACAATAATAAATACGATTAAGAGAGTATAAAGGATCCTAGTTTACGGCCAAGTATTATAACCGACAAATTTAGAATGCTTTGTGTTAAAGCAGTCAAGTACAACACAAGATAATTTTTGCTAAAAATTCTAAGGTAGATCCTTTCCCACTAGGTAATACTTTAAAAAAGTACCAAATGGTGTGCACCAGCTTAACAGATGGTAAATTTATTCAAAAATGCGCGTCTATGCGTTTTGTTTTTGTTGTATACTGTTCCCCCCCCCCAAAAAAAAAAGAAATAATCAAACTACACGGCTTATAGGTGGCTATAATAACTAGAGAAAGCTGTCAACTGTAATCCAAGATCATGAGAGTTCTAGCTGTCATTTTAATTCGTCTGTTCATTGGGAAGACTTACCAAAACGACTAAATTTATAATTGGTAAAATAAATCAATTGATTCTATTTTTCTCACCTTCCACTTCGAGGAAATCTCAAAATTAAAGGTTAGCCTAATAATGGAAATGTTTTCTATTTGATCGAATTGTTAAGTAAATACGATCCTGTGCAAACGGATCATATACATGAGATAATAAATTCGAAAATTAGAATTGGGCATCATTTAGCACATAGTTCAAAAGAACAAATTATCTCTGCATTAGGAAATAAAATCCTTAAAAAATTAAACATGATACAAAAGCAGACATGTACTATAATATTCAAAGAGATTATTTTTCTGATATTTCCCATAAGGAACAAACTTCTATCATTATTAGATATGTAAAATTTGAAGAGAAAAGGTTAACTATTAACGAGATTGAAGTGACTGGAAAAGGACTAAAAATAAACTCTATTGAAAAGATTTACTGAGCTTGATTTAGATGTTATGAATTGTAGAAGGCAAGCTTATGACAGCTTAAGCAATATGAAAGGGAAGTACAGAGTGCGTCAGAGAAACTTATTTGAAAAGTCAATAAAAACAAAAGTACTTCAGTTATTTATTTATTTTTTTTACTTGAAAATGAAATATCCCAAATTTTGTTCATACAGTTGTACAAATGACATTGGTTAAATGGCGACCCCCATTGCGCATACACTGATTAAGTCGATTTTTGAAGTTCATGTCCAGTCTTTGCAGCATATCAATCGGTATGTTGGTAATGGCATAGCGAATATTGTTCTTGAGGTGAGTTATTGTCCGTGGTCGATCGACATAAACCAGGGATTTCAAAGTGAACCTCGTCATTGAAAAAAACGACCGCGTCTTCAGGCATGTTGTCAAGCAACATTTCAGTTGCATTTTGACGCCCAATAAAATCGTGTTCAGTTGATTCTTGTACAACAGCCAATTTATGGGGATGAAATTGAAGGTCTTGATGGAGAATTCATCGAAGAGTGCTGACAGAAATTCCCAGAGCATCTGCGTGTTTGCGAGCCAGATGCCGGTGAGAACGAGAACTGACTGCCTCACTCTTTCGACATTTTCCGGAGTTCTGGTGATCTGTTGATGTCCATTTCTGGGTTTAGCGACACTTCCCAAATGAGTTAACCCATGACAGAATCGAATTACGGCCAGGAACGAGTCTGTGAGGAGGAATTTCAAAGCGTGCGCGGAAGGCACATTGCATAGCAACAAGTGAGTAACCATTAGAGAAGAAGTTCTCGACGGCAAAGACTCGCTGTTCTCTAGAACAGAGCGTAATGGCAATTAACTATGAAAGAAACAAACTGGAGGACTTTCCCCTCCAGTAGCACCATATCACCCCTCCACCTACCACTCGGGAGTTTTTTCAAATAAGTAAGTTTCTCTGGCGCACTCTGTATAAAAGAACGCAATCTAGAATACTTTCTCTAAATCCGCATGAAATTTCTGTTTCTTGCTTATTACATTCCTTTAATTTATTAATTTGTGATGCCACTAACAGCAGTGTGCATAGCAAAAAAAAAAAAAAAAAAACTTTTTGGGATATAACATTTATCTTACTCATTTTCTGCAATGGGAAAAAGATGGGAAATTCTGAAAAGCATTTGAACATTACTATTAAATCATTACGTGATACTCGTTGGGAAGCCAAATAGATTACGTGAAAGAATTGTATACACAATTTGAAGGTACTTGTAATGCGGCCTAGAAGAATTTATTGATGTTTAAATGATGTAAGTAACGATATTACAGCGGTATCCGAAGTTTAAGATAATTGTTTGCTATATTGTCCAAAATTAACACTTTTAATAAACTATTTCAAGAAGAAACAATTGTTCTTGACATAGCTTTCAAATTAGTCAATAAAATTGAAACTGACATTTAAAATTTAAGAACAAACTTTAGCACATTTTTTGACGAAGCAAAAGTGTTAGAACCTAATATGAAAATGTTCCTTAAAAACGAATTCGAAAAAAGAAAAGATTATGTTCCGGAGTTATAAAAGAACCCGGTATAGGAATTTAGGTATTATTTGTTAGCACTGTAATTGTACAAATAGAAGATAGGTTTAAAATTATACTAAATAGTATTATTAATTTCAAATTAATCACTGATGTAATAACTTTAGGAAAATATGAATTAAAGATATGTGCCAAAAAGTTTTATAGTATAAAGTATAAAGTTTTATAACACAGATGTAGATGAAAACCTAATCCCAAAAATTTGTTTGTCACGGGTTTCGATTTTGAATAAAAGTAAGTAACGCACAAGAAATATTGCGATGCCTATTAAATAATAATTATAATGAGTTATTTATAAATGTATTAATTGTGTTAAAACTTTTATTTACATTGCAGGTGACTACAGAAAATGTTGAGTGCTCTCTCAGCAAATTAAAATTAATAAAGAATTATCTTCGGTCAAACGTGTGTTCAGAACGCTTTAATGAACTTGCTGTATTAAGCATCGAAACAGAACTTGCAAAAAACTAATTTTTCTGAAGTAATTGATGTATTAGTAAAAAAGATCCCGCATTAAATAAAGATGCATTAATAATATATATTCAGATCTTTTTTTTCTTTGCAAAAAATTAGGGCCTCAAAGGATTTCTTGCACTTAGCTCCTTTGAAGGGAACACCGGCTCTGACCATAAGGCCCTTAATCTACTTTGTAATACCGACTATGGCGGCGAATTATGTTATGAATTTGTCAATTTTTGTCTTTTATTTTTCAAATTCTAATCATTAAAAGATTCCTCCATCAAATTTATGACTGTCAATGCTACTGATTTTCTGTATGCGTAAATTCTAAAACAACTCTTTGCCAAATAAATATTAATTTCTTTTTTGATTTTTTGCGATAAAAAATCTGTAGTTTTTATGTATTTCTAAAAAATCATAGCAGTTGTTGCTGCCATAAATACACGTTCTGCATGTTCTGAATTTTATGCTTGTAATAAAATTTTGTGACATTGAAACGAGAATCACAAATTAGGCATGTAGTTTTGTCAAACTAAATAAAAAGTTCATTATTTGTTTCATGTTTGAGTAGCCTCTTAGCTGATGCAGTTTCGATGAACTGCACCATTGCCCAGGGAACACCACATAGAGGTGGGCTACTTTCGTTCCCCGCCCACCCACCCTCCTTCGCTGCATCCGAAGACAGTTCTGATCTGAGAACTGCATCTGGCAGCCGACGACAGTTTTGATGTTAAACTGCGTCTTCCTGCGGCCGGTATCTCACTGGAATATCCAAGGCTAAGCAGAACAGGTAGATCTCGAAGGATTCTACCACTGGCACTCCGACAGGAGCCATCCGTGCAGGCAAACCCAGAGCAGAGCACAGCTTGTAGACCGCATAGGATTCTACAACAGTGATTTCTGACTTCTGGGTAGCAGATGGAGCCAATTTCGCTGGAAGTTCTAATGCCTGGCAAATCCTAAATACCGTGTAGGACCGAACCACTGGGACGGATTCCACTCTGGTCGCTGGTGGATCAAATGATGTAACAACATCTTGATCTAAATCGAGGTCGAAAAACAGATCTCCAATTGAGGGTAAGTGGGGGAACATATAATATTTCAACGTTCTAGACAACCCTTCCTAGGACAAGATTGTCCTAGACAACCCATCCAACGATGGCCGAAGCCTCGTTGAAATGTTTACAAAACACACCAAGCATAGCTTAGCAAAAAAAAGTCACACAACGATCAGTTGCAAAAAGAGAAATGATTCTTAACAGAGCAGCAGAGAAGGGATTCATTGTTTACTCTATTGTATTGTTTGTATTTTGTGCATTTGTTTAACATTAAACAGTAATATTTCGGCTAACAACAATAATAGGAGTGATTATTGAAACCTTCTACATCCAATAACAATTGGAATATAACCAATGATTATTACTTAGTTAACAATGGAACAAATCTAATAAACAAGCAGGGAATACTGGAGGTGAGCAAGGGGGGAGTTAATATTTAATTAAATTATGTGGGTGTTTATATATTTTTCGAACATTAGTTGATTTTTCCTGAGGGATTTAAAACGAATTTTATCGATCGAGATTGAAATTGATTCAAATTTGTAAAAAATGTATTGAATAAAATTTGAGAACAAATTTCCTTTTTACTTAATATGTTAGGAAATAAATTTCTGCCCTGTGCTGTATTTTAGGTATATTTCAATCACATATATGTGTAGTAATTAGTTAAACAAAAGAAATGGAAGATAAAATGAAAGTTAAAGAAAAAAAAAGAAGAAGAGTGCAAAAGTATGCCGAATAATGAAGAAAATCGAATGCAAAAATATTCATACAAAAATGAAGAAAACCTAATATGCATTTTGGACGCTCCTTTGTCAACCAAATGAGTTTGTTATGTTACAAACTCATAATTCCATACCAAAATATTTTAATGATATAATCGATTATTTGATTAAGTCGCTGTTATTACGTTTACACGCCGGTGAACGAGAGGATCAACAGACAGTCATTCCAAATATGAAATACTTTGGATATGAAATCACAAGCATACTAACCTCGGGTAGCGCGCCTTTCCCGTGATCTGGTCGTCACGGATTCGAGTTCTGGTCAGGGCATGGTTGATCTTCCCCTTGAGTTCTATCTGTGATGTGTGCTAAAGAGAGATTTGTATAAAGAGGTTGTGCAAGTGAGTGATATCTTTATATAAGATGGAAGTCAGACGTCTGTCTTCACGTATTCTTTACCATTAGACGCTACTGGAACCCTCTTTCCGTTGTAATGCTGGTATGACATCATCAAATGTTAAATCTATACACCAAATATTAATCGTTTAGCGTTCTTCGTTTTGTTGCTGTAGTGTCAAATTACTTTCGGATTACCGAATTGATAATTTTCCTCCGAATACATTTAGTTCAAAATTTGATAGAATTTTTTAAAAAAATATAAAATTTCATCCATCAAGATGAAAATGCTTTGGAATAATTGTGTTCACTTATAGGCATGATTTTATTTTAAAAAATAAGTTTCTCAGATTCTGGGAGATCTAAAACGAGCTGATTCGTCAAGATATGGAGTGCGAATTTTTAAAAAAAACTATTATAAGTGCAAAATATAAAATTATACTTAAACTATTATTATAAACTATACTTAAACTATTACGTATAAACTATAAATTGTATTTTTTAACTATTATAAGTCCTGGCTAGGCACATCATCAACCCATTCTTATTTGATTGATTATAGATAAGTTTTCAGAAACTATAGACGAGTTCGGACGATTTTGTCATGTTTTGCGAATAACTGGACATTAATATTAGGACTTACTGATCCTTTAATTATTGTGTCTTACAATAAAAAGTATCCACACACATTCATTAACTGAAATGAAGCCTCAAATGGCTCAAAACAAGGAAAGTGAAATGCAATAATTCATTTTGTTAAAATTTAATAGTATGGAATGTATTAAATATAATTAGTATTTTGTAATTTTTATTTTTATTTTCTGTGAAGCTTATCTTTAATTAGGATAAATAAAAAGATAAAAAAGATTAAAAATAAAAAGAAACTAAATTTTTTGAAAAAATGATGATATAAATAATTTATACACCTACGTCCTACAGTTATTCTTTAAGCTTTACACATGATTTCAGTCTTAAACCTTTAGGAAAAGTCGTCAGAAAAATTGAAATTTACTCTGAGAAATTAAGAGCTGTTGAAGGTGTTTGTATCATAGAACTGATATATAAATGGAGGGAGCTAGTAGCTTGTTTTCTGTCTCAAAAAGTGTACCCAACATGAGTCATGTGACTTTAGAAAAATCTGAGAGTAAGAACACCTTTTTGGCGCCATATCGCAAATGTTGGCGTACTCAAAAACTGCAGCGCAACATTTTGCTTCCTGGCAATGGGTCCAGTCGGTTTTCATTTCTGGCTAAACCGACTGGAAATCCTATAAAAATTAATCCTATTTCATTTCCTAAACAGTTTATACTATATATATATATTTTACACAAGTATTCGAGTTAAATTATATTTAGATTTTTTACTTTGTTTTTGTGCAATAATTAAAAGTGATTAATTTTCTTCTTTAAATAAACATTTTATTTCTTTTCTTTACCTAAAAACATTTCAAGATTTTACATTAGATGCTCAAATGCTTTCTATCATTCTCTCAAACAGATAAAAAACAGCTTTTTAAAGTGACGTAAGTCATTTAAAAAAAAAATGCTTAAAAAATGTTTTTATTCATATGTGCAATATAAATTATAAATATTGAACATTTTTTACAAAATGAATATTAACAGTTAAACTAGTGCTTATTAAATCCCAAAAACAACAACAACAACAACAACAAATGATAAAAATTACAAATATTTTAATTATTAATTTATATTTGTAATTAAATATTGAGATTTTATTGTACGCTTTTATTAATAAAGCATTATTAAGGAAAATTGTTCTATAAGGTAAATATGCCATAAAAAATTGTTTTGCAAAATTTAGATTGGATTTAATATTGTTCCCGATATAATACAATAATTATGGTTAAAAAGAAACAACGTATTAGAAATTTTAAAGAACTTTATTTGCATTAAAATAAACACACAATTACTAATCGGTCAATAATGTTTGTGTAAACACTTGTATTGGCGAGAAAAAATCCCGCCAAGCTTGTAGCCAAGCTCTTGCAACACATTCGATATTAAAATAAAGCAAGTAACAAAATATAACGCAGTTACATCTGTTTAAACGAAGCTTAGTAACATGTTAAATAAATTCAATACAATAACTAAGCCAAACTATGAAATATTATTAAGTTATAACACCAAAATCACTGAGTGATCGATGTTAGAAAATTTTAAATTGACTTAAAATGGATATAAACAGAATATGTTGACTGTAAATACCTATGAAATGATAAAGGACTATCCTTAGAAGCTTTTTCTTTGCATCCAATTGCACAGCAATAGGTAACCATGGCTTAAATAAGTTTTAAATTCCAACAGTTAAAAGTGGGAAAAACTCTGACATTGAAATATAATGGGGAACGGAGAATGTGGTTACAGCTAACACAAATTCTGTCCCATAGTCACGTGATTTTATCTTGTCCTACACGAAAGTAGGGTTGCACTCCCTCTATCAGTATCCCAGCTCTATGGTTTGTATAGCTATTCTCAGGCTTTGCCGCAAGACACAAAATATGAGTTAGAGAAATGTTTCAAAAACTTTGTAGAGTTTTATAGAAAGATATAGGTGAAAACCTAATACAAGAAATTCGTTTGTAATGGGATTTGATTTTGAATAAAAGTAATGTAAATAACGTTACAAAACATATTACAATGCATACTAAATAATAATTATAATGAGCTATTTCTAACTACATTAATTGTATTAGAATTTTTCTTTATGTTTTCAATTTCTACAGAAAGTGCTCTTTTAGCAAATTAAAATTAATAAAGAAATATCTTCGGTCAAAGCAAGTGTTCAGAACGCTTAAATGCACTTGCTGTATTAAGTAAGCATCGAAAAAGAAATGACCAAAAATTGTAATTTTTCTGAAATAATTGATGTATTTCCAAAATAAATAAATAAATCAGGCATTAAATAAGTATGCATTAATGATATATATTTTCAGATTTGAATTTTTTTCTTTTCAAAAAATTAGGACCCCGAAGACTTTTTGCACCTAAGCCCTTTTGAAGCGAAGATCGTGTTTTTCTGTGTTTCTAAACCATAGATTTGGATGGCAGAGATTTTTCAACTCAAATGCAAACAACCATTATTAACTGTAAAAGAAATATTCTCAAAAGATTAAAATATTTACAAATATAAAATAAAAATCATTTTTCCATGGCGCTTCATTAACTATTCCATTTGCTCTTCCTCCAATGAAATAAAATAAATACACGTTCTCGGCTTCTTGGTTCTATATTTAGAAAAAAAGGTTTGCGTTTCTAATCAAATCAAGGCCAAGGTTGCAATTATGCAGATGGGAGTTATAAAAATATCATCAGTGAAGTCTAGACATAAGAGATCAAAAAATATCACCACCAGAAACTTGTACATTAAAATATAATAGTCTTTCTAAATTCTTATGCGTGAGCATTGAAATAAAATACAATAATTTTTTTTTCTTTTATTCAAAGCTATTTCCATGGAACTTCTTGACTTATTTTTTTATAACTTTTTTTACCAGTTTTATTGAAAAACAATCTCGGATTTTTCCGAATCATTTTTATTTTTTCGCATGTGAAGTGAAACCACAAAAAAGAGAAAAAATCGTAATCGGTTAAAAAATTCGAATCTGAAATATTGACAAATTTTTAGATTTCAGATCTCCCTGAACGTGAAAAACATATTTCTGGAATTGTGTTTTCCTATCTGTGAACACGATCACACAAAAGCGCTTTAAATTAAAAGAATGAATTTTGGTTTATAAACTTAACATCAAAATTACGTATTAAATCCGTTGAGAGTAAGTTAATATGTGTTCAAAACATCATACCTATGAAATTGTTAAATTTAGTGCATAGTTGCTTTTCGATTCTTAGATGTTCAATAAGAAAAAGTTTTTAAACATTTTTTAGCCTTTTATTAAAATTATATCGACATCCCAATTCTTTTCCTCGATAATTTTAGAGTATATTATCATACAAAATTTTTTATATCTCTTAAAAAGTTTTTTAATTTTTCTCAATGATCTTATTTTATTTCTTTACAATCCTTTTTTCATTTTTAATAAATTTCAAAATAAATTTTAAAAAAATATATTTTACAACTATATTTTCCATTATTTTAGCTATAGATTTTATAACCACACACGATACACAAAATGTTAAATATACTTTTATCTGGACACATTGACGCTAATACATAATAAAGAGAAAATATTAGAAATAAACTAAATATGGAAGATTTAAGTCTAAAACATTATCATGCTACGACACTCCAGAACTTAAAATTTCATTCTAGAAATAATTTTTTGACATTTTTCTGTAATATATTGCAGATTTCTAGGGAGCCTTCTCACTTCAACCAGAAAAAAAAAAAAAAAAAAAAAAAAACCTTAATAGCAGCATTTGTCTCAAACCTTTTTAAAGTTTTCCATTAAAAGTTGATCAATATTACACTGATGGAAAAAAAAAATCCCAACACTAGGAAGGAGCTGTGCTAGATAAACGAAATTTGGTAAGCGTGTTTATACATCTGAAAGATGACGTCGATTCAAATTTCGGGCTACGCGCGTAAGTGAGGCGCTAGTAGCGACACTATGAACATGCAAATGAGGTTTGCTTTAAATAAGCGCTGTAAGGTTCGTGATCGTTATTTGCAGTTGAGATTTGACGTAGTGGGTTAATGTTAGTCAAGGATGCCTCTGAGAATACGAAGAAGCCATTATCAACAGCTCACTGAGTTTGAACGAGGTCGTGTTGTACGGCTACGAGAAGGTGGGTTTTCTTTCCGCGATATTGCTGAAAGACTTGGCAGGAATGTATCCACTGTGCATGAGTATTGGCGGCAGTGGTCAAGGGAAGGTACTGCCTCAAGAAGACCAGGTTCCGGGCAGGCAAATGGTACTACTGAGAGGGAAGACCGTCGTATTCGGCGTATGGCTGTGGCTGTGGCTAATCGTACTGCGTCTGCAGCTGAAATTCGAGCTGAAGTTGGCACCACAGTGACACAACGAACTGTTATCAAATCGGTTACTTCAAGGACAGCTCCGAGCCAGACGCCCTGTACAGTGCATTCCACTGACTCCAAACCACTGCCGTTTGCGACGTGAGTGGTGTCAAGCTAGAGCTCATTGGAGGACGGAGTGGAGATCTGTTGTGTTTTCTGATGAAAACCGGTTCTGCCTTGGTCGCAGTGATAGCCGTTTGTAGATTAGAAGGAGGCCAGGTGAACGCCTGCTAGTGACCTGTCTGCGGCCTAGACACACAGGGCCTACTCCTGGAGCAATGGTTTGGGGAGCAATTTCGTATGACAGCAGGAGCACTCTCACACGCACCCTGACTGCAAATTTGTACGTCAGTCTAGTGATACAACCTGTTGTGCTGCCATTCATGAACAGCATTGAAGGGGGTGTTTTCCAACAGGATAACACTCGCCCTCATACCGCTGTTGTAACCCAACATGCTCTTCAGAGTGTCGACATGTTGTCTTGGCCTGCTAGATCACCAGATCTTTCTCCAATCGAGCACGTATGGGGCATCATTGGACGACAACTCCAGCGTCATCCACAACCAGCATTAACCCTCCCTGCATTGACCACCCAAGTGCAACAGGCATGGAACTCCATCCCACAAACTGATATCCGACACCTGTACGACACAATGCATGCACGTTTGAATGCTTGCATTCAAAATTCTGGCGGTTACACCGGTTACTAATGTACCAACATTTCACATTTGAAATGGCTCTTCTCGCCAATGGCTCTACCTGTGATCTTGAAACTTTAATCAATTAAATATGTTACCTAGACAAATGTATTCCTAAAATTTCATTACTGTACAATAATTTTTTCTTGGTGTTGGGATTATTTTCCCATCAGTGTATTTATTATAGTACATTCCCAGTTAATGCTATTATTAGTAATAATCAGAAATTGCTATCGATTAATAAAATTAAATTCTTTTTATTTTGACAGCAGAGATGCCGCAACAATTAAAAATTAATTTAAAAGCTTGTACTTTTGTTTATTTATATTTGGTTACTTTTTCCTATTTAGAGTTAGATGAACAGCGAAAACGGCTGAAAAAAATAAAAAAGAGGACAACTTAATTATATTCATGCTTCGTTTTTTAAAGCAACATTAGGGCCATTTTGGGATGGGCCTCCAAATTCTGAGCGACTGTCTGATGATGAGAAGACATCAGAACTGGCACACTCTCTCTTCTCCAGACTTACGTATCGCAGCGAAGATACAGGGTGATCTGCAAATATGCCCTGATTTCAAAATTAAGTATCTCTGCAGCAAAGGTCGATAGAATTATGCGGTAAACTGAACGTTTATCAGCAAAACTGTAAAAATGCTGTGCAAAAGTTTAGAAAATCTAATTACGAAAATCGTTAAAAAATGCGCTCTAATCACAATACCCATAGACGCTTTCAGTGTGACGTCAAAAATGAAAAATGACTCCCGATCTGACTCCATGTGACTTCTTTCTGTGGGGAGCATTGAAAGACACTGTCTATAGAAACAATCCCGCCACTCTAGATGAGCTTGAATCGTTGATTGATGTTGCATGTGATTCCATTTCCGTTGAGACACTGCAAGACGTGATGTCAAATTTCATTGTTCAATTACTCCACCTCATTGTTTCGAACGATGAACATTGTGAAAAAATTGTATTTTGATTGCAAAGACCGCATCACTTTATTATATTTTTAAAGACATTTTAGAAAAAGAGTTTTTAGCGCAGAGCGCCATCTGTTAACGATTTTCGTAACTAAATTTTCTAACTTTTGTACATTATTTTTATAGTTTTGCCAATAAACGTACAGTTTACCGCATGATTATATAGATATTTTCTGTAGAGATATTTAATTTTGAAATCAGGGTTTATTCATGGATCACCCTGTATTAACTTCCATTTAATCCGATAGGATTAGCATGCGCCGGACCCATTTCCATGGCGATTCTTTAGTGACAAGATTTCCCACCGGCCTGAAGTCTAGACCGCCGGGGAGCGAAATAAGACAGAAAATAAATCAGTAAAAAGGAGATTTGCACAAAAATATTTGTATTTTATAATTGTATTATCATTATTATCACAAGGCTAGATTATTCACAAACAGCTTTGTTGAAAGTAACAAAATTCCCTCACTATACAATAACGAAATGAAGAAGGCGGAAACTAATGTTTCATTCAAATGAATTGGGCTCTGGTTCATCCCAGGTTAGGGTATCCCTATTGTGTGATACTCTTTTTATTATACCTATAGATCCCAAATGACCTTTTCAGGGTTTTATTTTTGTATTATCAATGTTATTTTTTATTTTTGTAATTTCATTTTATGTCAACATAATTTGAATTGAAAACTGATCGACAAATGGGGTTTTCGCATTTTTCTGTAATATATGAAATAAACAAGGTACCCACAGATAAAAGATTTTTGGTGCGATTAGAATAAATTCAGAATAGCTTGCATTTATTTTAACACTAACCGCCCTTGTGATCTGCCGGTTCGACAATTTTAATACTCTTTAAAATGGTTAGTTAAATACTTACGTGATTTGTCACTGTCAATTGAATATTTTATGTAATTTTGTCTCTTAATAGTTACTTCATCAAAATATAATTATGGTTCAAAATTTGATAGTCATATAATTCATTCATGCATTTATAAAGGCCTTAAACCTGTAATGTACTTACTATAGGTCCCTTTAATTAGATCCCGCAAAATTTCATTATTAAATTAAAGTGGAGATGATTAAAGCTGCAAATTATATAAAAACATATTTTATTGAAGCTATTCATCTATTTTTAAAGTCAATATTGAAAACAGAATCCATCAGCATTTGAGTTTTATGTGTATTACAGAATAATTTTCATAATTTATATAATATACGAAAAATTATTTAACCAAAATTTCTCAGATTCACCTCTTTTATTGAATAGCGATATTCAAATATTCATAAACCAGTCAATTTTAGAAACTAAGATGATTGAAGTTTATCTCTTTTTATTTAAAATATTAGTGTCTGAAAAATATCTCGTTAAGTATGATTCACAGAACAGAATTTCTAGATAAAAACTAAACTTTATTGATTTATTAAAACATTTATAGACTCATGTTACATACTATGTAATTATTTGCCTCATTTAGACCCTCTTTATTGATGTAATTCTATTATTAAAGTTTTACAAACTAGCTGTTAAGCCTTGAATTGAAAAGATATTATTAAACCATATTTGTATTAAATAAAGTTTATTTATTTAATTAATAATACTGTAAAAGTCATAACAGCTTTTCTTTGCATTTTCTTTTTTGAAAAAACATATTTCATATTTATTTCGTTTCATACAGACACGTGCTGAAAATTACATTTTCATATATTTAATTTGCAATAATTATTTAATTTTTAATTTGTTTTTGACAGTTATTGATAAAAGTTAATTATTTTCCCTTTCACTCGTAACAAGGGTGTGCAGCTTCAGTTTTATTTTTATTGTTAAAAAATATTATTAAATTATTTTTAAAAATAATTCACCAAAAATATAAATTAAATTTGTTGATTAAAATATTAGTATCACTAAAAAGATAATTTTTTATCT
>JAPMOQ010062583.1:0-18740 GCA_026543055.1 Argiope trifasciata
GTACAGTATTTCCTTGTTAGTTAAAGCTGGTAGTGTTCTTTTTAATATTTTTTTTTCTTTTCAAAAGATGACTTAATTCCAGTGAGTTTCCCAATCATCTGATGATTAAGAAAATAAGAGCATTCGAGCACTTATGCTCTGTTCCTGAGAAGTGGATGATGGTAGAATATAACAAGGGGAGTCGTTTCGAAATTCGACTTGACCAAATAACAAAAAAGAAGCAAAGTGATGATTTGGGCTCCAAGAACAGGGCTGGCTTGGAAAAGGGAAACCAGTTTTATTTTTTCCATGCTATTTTTGCTGTTTCTTTCACATTTTGGAAACAAAAGTATAATCAAAATTAAAAGTTTTTTTCAAGGTATATTTTTGTCTCATTCTAAAAAGAGTCTGTCAAATGTTAAGGTTAAACTTCATGGAGGCTCTGAAAGTAACTGTTGGAGAAGTGATTTCTTCTGTTCAGCAGGTCTTTGTTCCTCCATCTGAAACTGCAGCAAGAGAAAAAAAAATTTAATAAAGTTGGTTTTAATTCTATTAAGAATAAAAAATAATAATTTCATTCACCATTTTTTGAATACATTTAATAAAAAATATACCATTAACAAAAATACTTTAGTTTTAAAATTTGAATTTTCAAAAACGTATTATCATCATAATAATACATAAAATAGTTCCCTACAACCATAAAAAGAATATATTTCAATTAAATATCTATTCAATTATATATTTCAATTAAATATCTATTCAAATATATATTTCAATTAAATATTTCTAGCTATTAATATATTAGAATATGGACATTTCAAATGCATAAAATCATTAAAAACCTTTTTTTTATAATTTAATGATAGTGTCCAATTTCTTCATAATTTCTTAATATTTCAATAAATTAACAACACGACTGATTTTCAATAAATTAATATCACTCAACTAATAATCACTACACTAATTCATGGTGTATTTCTATCGACCTAAAAGCCAGTTTATCTGACTAAAATGAAATGAGTTGTATAAGCATCACTATTTGAAGATTAAAAATAGCTATTAGCATTGAGATCCCTACAATGAAATTTTACAAATCAATAAATTGGCTGGTCACCAAAGATAGTTAGTTTAGAATAAGTAACATGCATACTGCATAAATATAGGTATTTTTTTAAATTGTAAACATCTTTATATAAGTAACACTACAATTGGACAAAATTTCTTCCATGGATCATATTATATGGAAACCAAGATTTACATAACCAGGCAAAGCGTGTAACAGAAAAGAGTAGATAATACATACTCTAGGACTTCCAGTTCGTGTTTGAGTATCATTGCTGTTTGTACCACCGACAGTATTAAGAAGGGACTGAGGATACAAAGCATCTGAAGATGGCTGACCATCTAAAGAAAGAAATAAAAATCAGTATTAAACTCAAAAGAAAAGTTAATGATAATATAATACATCATTCCTCATATAATAATTTATTTGTAATTAAATAGTCAATCATGTAATGTTATTCAAATTCTATAAATAATTAAAATAATTAACATGTAAATAAAATGCTTCATCATTAACACATGTTTAGGTAAAACAAATTATATATATTTCTTTTCTGAATCAATATTATCAGTTATATATATATGCATATGTAAAAAATTTCCTGTTTCAAGGGAAAAACAAGTGTGGAGTTCTTAAACAATAATTTTTCACCGTTATCAAGATCACCACCCCTTTTGTAAGAGCAGTGAGCTATTATTGCAATGAGTTGAAAAAGAAGAGATAAAATTAGGAACAGCTATTGTCAGAATACTTTGTAAGCTTATAGTTTCCAAAGAGAATTAACCCAGTACATTGACAGAATCAATACTTTTTTTAATGTGTTACATATTGAATAGCATGAGAACCAAAACATTTTGCAACTTGTAAATTAAAAACCTGTATTTCAGTGATAAGAAAAAAAAATTAATTTTTGGAATGCAAATGAATTGCAATTGCTACATGGAAAATTTCAAATCATTGCTTAGCTGGAATGCATTCAGCAATTTTAAATAATTTAAAAGTCTGTGATTTTTATTATAATGTATCCAGACATATATTTTTAGACTTATGTTCAGTTACTTATTATCCACAAATATTTGTCAAAATGTTATATTTAATGTTCTTCCTATATAAATTTAAAATGTATTTTATATATAGGTTATATAAGTTTTGTCAATTTTCAAAGGGCTTTTTTCACTTTAATTGAAAAATACATTAAATTGTAACATATATAACAAGAATATATATGAATGATAGTTAAATAGCTTAATATATTAAAATTTTGATTTTCATTTGTGTATTTATAAATATGAACAGATTCAATAAAAGATATTAATAATATTTAATACTTCTTTGTCGTAACCATATTTTTTGGATTGAGAAAACTAAATAAAAAGATAAAATATTTTCTTAACCTCTAAGTCCCAAAATTAATTATTTAATATACATTACTTTGAAGTAAAAAGGTTGTTTAAAATTACTAGTCAAATATATTATTCATAATCTAATTAGAGTTTTAGTATAACTATTCAACTACCAAATTTTCGAATTATATGAAATGAGGGAATATTAGGGAACTCAAAATTTCCGAAATAACAAGTATGCCGTGAAATACAAACAATGAAAATATGATAAAAATTATGGTTTTACCACAAATCTATCATTACTAGAAGGTCAACTAGGATTTGAATTAAAAAATTGAACATAAATTCCTAGTTTGAATTTTTTTTTAATTAAAGTACAAAATAAATGTAAATAAACTGAATTCATAGTTTTTACCATTGTCAAGATCAAGAGAAAATCCAAGAGCATCAAAATCAGCTTGACTAATAGACTGATTTGTTGACTGAGATCCTGTTGCTTGAGGCATTTGTTGTACTAACTGTTGGTGAATCTGAAAGAATAAAAATCACATAATTCTGTTGAAATTGTTTAAGAACAATAGAAAATAATAAAATTAGGCATGAAAAAATGGTTGATATAATTCGTATTGTAGCACTACATGATTTAAATGCATTTATTCCCTTTAATTGCATCAAGAATATGCATGAAAAAGTCCTCATAAAATATCTTCCACTGCATCTTTAGCTAACTATTTCAAATAGAGGTTTGATTTAGATATGGACATGCCTTGGAATAGAAAAGAGGTAAGTCAAAATGACAGTGTAAAGCAATGGGCAGAGTAAATGAAAAATATTTTTGTTGTTGTTTCTTAACAGTCATTTCAATTTTTTTTTTTTTTCATTTTTGGAGAAAATGTCAGACAGAGCACACATAATGACTTTTTCATCATCTTTAGGAACTACAAACCAAATAACACTAGATTTATCAACAGCTACACTGGCTATATATTCAAATCATAGGCCAAGAAGGCATTTTCATTATTCTGTTTTCTGAATTCATGATGTTACAATATTATCAAAAATCACAAGTGAAAACATGTACATTTTTCCTAATCTCTATATTAAATAACTGCTCTCTCTCTCTTGCACACACATACACACAAAAGCTTTTTGAGCAAAGGATACTTATCCCAACATAATGCAATGCAATATTTAACCCTTTATTCCAAATAATTAAAACTATTATTTAGAATTTAATAAAAACAATAGCTAAAGAACTGTCATGAAACCTCAGAAATAATGAAATAGAAGCGAAACTCACTGTATATGTTTGGAATTAATTGCAATACAAATAAGAAAAAAAAATATTTAATAATAATAACACCCTTTTAAATGAAAAAAGAAATTAATATCTTCTATGACCAAGTTTTTTATTACTTACTTGGTGCTGCTGAGTTCGGGCTCCAACTTTGGCTCTCAGCTCCTGACGAACATATTCAGATCTAATTGCTCCACCTCCATTCCCACGACTCCTGATTCAAAGAAAATAAAGAATGAATGAAACACTTTTTGAATTGCTTAGTAAGAGAAAAAAAAAAACAGTTATTCAATTATAATTAAGAAGATTGTGACTTTATTTCTTATTGTATCCTATAACAGACCCTATAATTTTATTATTCATAACCCAAATTACAACTTACTATTCATTCTCTATGCATACAGATAAATATTTTGTAGAAAAAATTAGCAACCACACACATTACAAGCAAATAACTGTTGATTTCTTGAAAATAAAATTAGCAACAACTGTTGATTTTAAAATAAATACATCAGAATGACTTCTTAAATGCAATATCAATTATATTCATCGATTTAAAAAGTGTTGCTTATGTATTTTAAAATTCAATTATTTAATCAAGTAAACAAAAATATATATTACAGCATAAAAATATAATACTTTTATTTCAATGAAAAGTTAGCATTGATTTAGATATTTTACACACAGCTGACATAATTGAATAGTAGGTCATATTATAAATTTCATAAGTGGAAAAGTTTGCCATTCCACTCTAAAAGGCAATACAGCTACTTGTACAATATATAAAATAAAATTATATCTAAAATTATGTTTATTTTCTATAAGATTCAAATTAAAAAAATAACAAACATAAAACAAGGAAATTATCATTCAAATAAAATATAACATATCTACACAAATTAATGTTATATATTACAGTTTAATAAACAAACATTGCTATTATTTTATCAGTTAAAGTCTAAAAACAAAGTTTGAAATGAATACATTAAATAATAATGTATCTTCATTACCTTTGGCACTAGCGGCAGTAAGGAGGGGGAGACTGGACAATAAAAGGTTTTAATAAGCAAAAAAATTGACTCTAATTTTAGTAAATTAGATTTTTGTTGCATATCATAAGTAAAAACTATTAAAACTAGTGAGGGAAGATAACTCATATACATTGTTAAAAGCTTAAATTTTTATTCAATATAAAAGATTTTGAATTTTAAGGTAATATATTTGTGCGATAATATTCTTAGAAATTATCAATAAAACCTTCAAACTCTTGCTTCACTTTTAATTAATTAAAAATCCAAATGTTCAAAAATTTATTTAGATGCATGTTTTCATCTTTTTAAATATATTTGTGACAAATTATATTATTGTCCTATTTGAATTAAAATTATTCGACACTAGACATAGAGGACTACTCTAATCTACTGCTAATACATAATATTGTGTAATGAGCATCAAATGCAACAGGTTTTTCAATTTAAGGAACCATGAGGATCAAATATAAAAATATGATTAAAAAATTTTGAAAACTTTTAATGAAAATTTTTTATTTTTGTTCCAGCAATGCTTGAAATATTAATAACTAAATATTCTTTTTAAAAAAATTGTATAAAGAATAGTTAGAAAACACTAAATATATATAATTAAAATGCAAATAAATCAACATGTTAAGGATGGAGTAAATTTGCTGATTTAAAATAATTACATATAAGGTATATTTAGATTTATCAATCAATGTTTTTCAAAACACAGTTTCAAAGCCTTTGCAAGATTTAATTACATTGTCATATTTATTATATGACTTGGCTTTTAAATATAATTAAATAAATCTAAATAATTGACATATATTAACTATTTATTAAACCATATTAGTTCAAAAGTGTTTTGTATAAAATTATTTATGCTTAACTTCACCACCTCATGCTTATCACCTCAGCATAATATTTTGGGAGTGGGATTTAAGGTATATTATTAAAATAATTGAAATTGAACACTGTTTCAATATTTGCAATTGGTTTAATTTTATGTCAATATACCTATGTTTGGAACTCACCTGTCAATCATGGCAGCTGGGTAAACTTGTTGATCATAAGAGAAGTTGTCCAAGCTGTATGTGGAGGACGTTGAGACCGGCATAGTGGCATTGTAGTTTGATGCAGGCGGGTTGTAATTACCTGGAGAAGGTTGTGGGGAGAGAATAGGATCACCTCCCGTGAAACCTGCCGGCAGGCCTCGAGGGGAATTGACTCGATCTGGAAAATGTAGATGATTTTAATTTTATTGGATAGAATTTTTGAAATAATCAAAATAAAGTACACAATAAATCAAAACCAATAAATTTTTTAATTAATGAAACACACATAATGAAGCTTTATTTGCTTATATCATTTTATTTCCTATAGAATCATTTTTTAATCTAATATATATATAAAAAAAGAGAGATTATAATAGCATTTTTTTGAATTTATTATTTCCTTATTATATTATCGCATACATATATATTGACTTATTAAAATGTGATTAAAATTTTCTTCTTAAATAGCAAAACATTTTATCATTTTTAAAAAAATTATAACTATTTAAAAATACTTTTAAAATAAGTAAATTATTATATAATATACAAATAGAAGAAATATGCTTTTGGATATTTTTGAGTGCTAAATGAAAAGCAATTACAAAATACAAGATTAATAGTGAAAGTAATAAGAGCAGAAACTGAGCTAAATTTATTTTTCCAAAACTTGAAATTACAATGAGAAGCAGCCTATTAATTTAAAACTTTTTTTTTTTTCCAATTTCATCTTAACACATATTAATTATTACATAAATTTCTACTACTTCAGGCTGTTAATATTTCCTAACCATTAAAACCCATATTTTAATTCTCTAATATTCTTTCTTTATGTTAACTTACAATAAAAAAAACCCATAAAACTACAAAAAAAAATATTCACTTGGAATGGACACAGCTCTCTGAAGCCTTTGTTGGGGTTGCTGTGCCTGTGGAGGAAGAGCAGAAGGCTGCTGTTGATAGAGGTTAACACCAGGAGAAGGTGGGTGAAACGGAGAATCAGGAGGATTTGAAAAGGGAGAATTTCTGGCTCCAGGACTAGGCATAGAGTGAATCATCTGACGAGGCTGTGGTGGCTGCTGGCTAGGAAATCTAGCCTGATTAGCAAAAGGTGCCTGCTGTAAAAAAAAAGGTAAACAAAGTTTTAGTTAACATTACATCATTTACAATAAATAAATTTCAAATCAAAATATTCTGTTTTAAGTTGCATTTGTTCCACCAAGTTTGCACATTTGGTAGATTTTCTTTCAAATCTTAATTCTTCAATTCAATTCTTTTGTGTAAAAGTTAAAACTTTGAAACATTTCTCAGTAATTTTTCCAAAACTAATTTACCCCCCCCCCCCCTTATATGTAGATGACTAATATCAACAATAAAAATATTTACTAAATAACAGCTTATATAAGAAACATCAATTAACCCTTTAACGGGCGGTGGTTTCACTGCGAAACCACAATTTTAAAAAATTTATTTCTAAACGCTCAGTGGTTCCACAACGAAACCAAAGATTGAAAAATAATCTCTTATCTTTAATAATTGCCTGTAGATGTCAGCACATTACTTAATTTAATATTTACCTATCGAAAAATGCATCATTTATAATGCTGTTTTCGCATATTTTTGATGAAAGAAAGGTTCACCAAACTTGACTTTTTTTTTTTAGGTGGTTTCAACATGCGCCCCTCTAGAGCATGTGATGCGTGGTGATAACTCTTTCAGCAACCACTTGAAGAAACAGATGTTTCTTCTTTCCTTTGCCTCTCTGTCTCAATAAATCAAGAGGGGGATAATTTATATTGGTTTGGCCATGTGTTTTGTGGGTGAGGAATCTGTTTATATTAAGGTAAAGATTATACAGAGTTTAAAATTCTTCCATATCAGAAAAAAGGGAATAATGCGTCAAACCATACCTGATTTTGAAACTGAACAATCAGCAGAAATTTCAAACATGGATAATTAGGAAATCAAGTCAATCAGGAAATTATTTGTGCATCCTTTTCTTGATTTTTTAATCTTATAATTTTTTTTTCATGTTGCAAAAATTATTTTTTGCCTCTTTATCTTGGTTATCGAATCTTATAATTTTTTCATTTATAATTTTTTTTTTCATGTTTTAAGGTTGTGTAGATAATTTTCATTGATAATATTGTATGTTTTTGTGTTTCTATAAATGAATAATGAATAATTGTGATTCAAAGTAAATTCAAAAGTTTCATTATTTATCAGAAAAAAATGTCGTAGGCGCGCGGTGGTTTCACTACGAAACCACCACCCACAATGGGGTGAAATCCACTATAAATTTTTTTAAAGGTATTTTTATTCTTCTTAGACCTTATGAATGCAAATGAATTACATCCTTTTTAAAAATTCAGAAAATTTAAATTTGCTTGCGTTAAAGGGTTAAGATAACTTCCAATAGGATGCACATCTTATAGCTATATTATTACAAAAGAATAGGTAGCGGTCTGAAAATTATAAATTAAAACAAAACACAATTAAATTTTTTACTTGTCATACCCATAATTAACAAGTTTATTTTTAAGTAAAGAGTATTTCAAAACTATACCAGTAAAGTAGTTAGCAATTTAATTAATTTAATTTAATTTCACAATTTTATAAGTTATAATATCAATATTTATAAGCAAATTTTTAAAATATACAACCGAATATTCTATTCAACAAAAATTGTGTTTAATAACCAAATAAGGAAATCTCAGAATTAATATTAATCAACAATTTATTCCACTGTCACTATTTATAATAAAGATTAATGTGTGAATGTCTGGGTATGTAGTAATGTCCTACAGGCTAGACTGTTCATTATAGATCTATTTTGAACAGTGGGATTGAGAATGTCAGAATGATATTTTAATATTTAATTAATCAAAATATAAACAAGATGTTTTTTTACAATACTTCTGAGAATATTCCTGAACTAAATAAAATGTTTTATATAACACTTCAGTAGATTAGTAAAGATTCAGTAGTAGTTTTACAGTGATGCAGATTCAGTTTTTGAAAAATTAATTAGTCTGGATTTAATTAATTTTGAAATATACTTTCTGTGCACTTTACAATAACATTTTATTTGTAGTGAATGAAACTAGAATCATCTACATCATTTCATCAAATATGTAATAGTATGATTTTTTGAACTGTCAAAAGCTAAAGAAGGATACTGTTTAACACCTTACTTTACAGGATGAATAAAAAAATGAGCACCACAAAATTTCTAAGATAGGTGAATCAGACAGGTTTCAATTACAAAATTATAATGCCATGGAATCTCCAATAGAAGTTATGCAAAAAAAGTAATGTAACTGTAATAAACAAATTAGATGAAAGACAATTAAAAAAAATGGCTTCAATATTAGACAATCTGAAGGAATCATGAACATGAAACTCTGCTGGCAATATTTTGCTGTAATCAGTTGTAAAATCTAAATGGTGTAATGACATGATAAAAAATGCCTGTAGAAGTATTTTAAGTAATATAAATGGATCTAATGTGCAAACAAATAAATATGCTTTTTGTAACAAAAAAATTAATCCAGTTAATTACTTGTCAAAGAATAGTTAAATCACAGAAAAATTACTTGTGAAAGTTGTGCATTCAACATGGGATTCTGTTGCTGGAGATTAGCAGGATTTTGGGAAGCTCTCTGCACCCATGTTTGGGTTGGACCTGGTTGTGACTGCATATGAGGAGAAAGTCGAGCCTGTGGATAATTGTTAGGATATCCGGGCTGTTGAAGAGGAGAAAAAGGTGGCTGTTGACGTTGACCAGGTGATAACTGAGAAGGACTGGCAGGTGGAGCAACAGAATTGGGCATCTGCTGCACATTTGAATACCTTGGTGAAAGCTGTGGTTCAGGCATGCTGGCAGATCTCTAAAATAGGTGTACAAATGATTAACAAAAAGATGTTACACATCATATATATCATCGATGTATTAAATACCCCTCCATACATTTTAATTTTTATAACAGGACCTTGAAAATATTATTCTTTGATCTGAATTGTCAATGTAACAAAATATTTATAAGCACAGTCGATAAAAAATTTAATAATATCAAAAATAATACAGATAAATTATCATTCATTTTAAGGAAACAAAGCCCTTGACCTTTCATCAGAAATTTTCTCTAAATCCTACATTTAAATAAAAATAGCAGGCTAAAAAGCTGAAAGAAGTTAGCAATAGAACAGCTTCATGTGATATCTATCAAAATTGTCATACTTTTGAAGGCATAAAATCATATGTAAATGATATATAAAATAATTGTTTAGCTATTTCTGAATGCTTTTTTTAAAAGATCTATTTTTCCCCCCTCAATTGTCATTTTTAAAAAGTCTACTGTATATAATAAACCATTTTTTAAAAAAGATTGCAGCTGCCATGTACTGGCATTTCTTCAATAGTGAAATTTGGTATTTGTAAACTTAGCATGCTACGAGTGAACTTTGAATATTAACTGCCTGTGAGTGATAAATATTTATTAATAGTTTATTATTGGATGTTCATTGGTAATTAATTACTGACATGGGGTTAAGTACCTTTAATTCAAAGTCAATCATTATTTAGTATGCAAATTTTAAAAATGATCTCAATGATTTAATTTAGGCTGACTTAGACTTTCGTTGTCTTTGGCAATATATGAAGATTTATTGTTATTGCACTTAATACAAATTTTAAGAACAAAAATCCTTTAAAACTCTTAACTTGTCTTAAGAAAATCCTACATACTTGTAAAGTAACATTTGGAGCAACAGTATTGTTCATTAAATCGTTCATATTTTCTCCAAAAGGACTGGAAGCTGGTGATTGAAGGTTGGGAATATTTTCAGGTATTGGTTGCCGAGCATTCAGTGTATTCAAAGCCAGCTGCTGTTGCTGCTGCTTTTGCTGCATCAGAAGTTGTTTCTTCTGGTTGAATTGTTGTTGAAGAAATAATTTATGCCTCTGCTGTTCCAAAAGATGACGTCTCATCTAGTGAAAAATATACACATTATAAAAAGAGACAAAGAAACTTAAATTTTTAAAAAACTAAATAAAACAAAATAATAATAACTAATGAATGGATCCACTATCTATCTTCTCTAATTTCAAATTCTAATAAGCAAAAAGAGAATACCATATATGTGGGTGTGATGGGTTTTAATGCATCAGTCCACTGGCTTAGATTATTCGTTTATTGAATGATTAAAAAAAGATGATTTTTACAATGAAGATTCAATGATGAAGAATTAATTGCAATGTCATGTCGATTAACAGTAGATATGTTCAGTTGCTCTTTTCCACCTAAGTGTGGCACCTTGTGCATTTGCAGATGAATTCTTTAAAACAAGAATTCCAGTTTCAGACCTTTTAAGAGAATCATGTCTCAACGGTTTCTGGTCGTGACCCTTCTCGGTGGACGGTCCGTATCCTCTTGTTCTAGGGAACTCTCTGCACTTTCCCCTCTGACTGCTGATTAACATCGGAAGTGCTGAGCGCCCTCTCATGGAATTTACCACATATATTTTATAAAATGTTTTATCACAAAAATACCACACAGAATTTCAATGGAAAGGACATGGGAACAAATTTTAGTACACATTAAATGTGTGATCCATATTATAATCAGAAATAACTTCAAATTAATTGCAAGATATCACCAAATGTAAGTAGTTTTATATACTATAATCTTAAAAATTCTATCAGACCATTTTTTTTTAAATTTCACAGTGTAAAAATAACAGAGTTCTATGCAGCTAATAACTTTAATGTTAGTCACATAATCAGGGTCCAGGATAAGACTACTATAAAGAAGATCTCATAGAAGACAATCAATAACTTAATGATATATTCTGTTTTTAAATGATCAGGTATAACACTGTAAATTTTGGCTCAAAACATGCACATGCATTTATGTTATATTAACATCTGATTTTAAAATATCAAGAATACAAGAGTAGAGGTTTCAGGTCAAACACTTACAGGTGGTGTCAAATCATTAACATTGTTGAGTCCTCCATACTGTGGAGGCAAAGCTTGCCGCTGATTATTCATCTGAGCCATCTGTTGCATTTGCTGGGATGTCATATTTAGGGTATTAGTTTGTACTGTGGGTATGCCAGGAGGTCGTGTCCTTTGTACAGGATTTGATGTACTGTACGCAGGTGGAGCAGACTGGTACTGGTTTACTATGGAGTAGGAGCTTGAGGTGATGGGAGACTGCGTCATGACACCCGGTTGCTGAAAACGAGGTGAATTCCGAGAAGTGTTGGCTGGACCAGGCTGCACTTCAAAGCTCATAAGCTGTTTTTGGATGGATTGGATTGCTAATTTTTCTTGCACATCATGAGCAGATGGGGGACGTGGGCTAGCAGTTGGGGCGGCTGCCGAAGTTTCCGGTAGTTCTTCAAGTAATTTGAAAAAGGCAAAGTCATCGGTAGCCATGTTCATGTCTTGTTCCATACTCCAGACCTGCAAAAAGATTGATTTTTTAAAATTAAATAAATTTTATAGATTTTTTACTATTAATCAAAAGCATTACAAAGAAAACAGCATATTCCATATCAATAAAAATCATTTTTTTTAATCCCCAGAAAAGATTAAACTTTATAATTGTGTGATTTGCCTCTGTGCAACAACAAAATGAGTCAGAATTGGAAAACTATTTGATCTGTTTCTTTCGCAATATAAAAAAACAAAGCTATGAAAATGGTATATCTAATAGAAAAAAGGATCAAAAATTATATTTTTAATATAAAAATGTTATAAAAACAAAAAGTGTGGTGAAAGGGGAAAAAATTATTTGTTTCAGGCACTTAAACTTAATTACAAGTAGTTTTTGATTTATTTTGTAAGAAAATGGCAAAATTAAAATGGTCTTTAAAAACATTTATTCCTTTGAAGTAATTTTAGAGAATAAAATACCTTTAAATGACACTAAAAAGAAGGGTTTCTTTAAATTCCTAATATTATTTCCCAATTAGAAGAACTAAACAGAATTTATAACTTTTACCTAAATTCAGTTTTATAGCAATGAATAGTTTTTAAAAAGTAGTTCTTACAATTTTCCAATAAGTGAGCTTCTATGAATTTACTTTACTTTTTAAAATTGGTGGCTTCAAACAATACAAAAGGCAATTTATTCAGAAAACTTAATAATAAATTATCATAGATAGATTACAAATAATTTGATAATAAGAATAACTAGCCTTTATGAAACTTTCCACTTTAATTCAAGGCCAAACACAAGGTTAAATCTCGAATCTATAGGTAAATATTCTTACAAAATGTGTATACATTATTGAAGTTTCACAGAAACAATTATTGGTTGTGTTTTTGTTTTTTTTATTATTCTGTTATTACTATCCCCAATCTTTCCCCATCAACCTCTCAGATCTACTGCAAGATTTTTAAAAGGAATAGTTAAAGGAAAATTTATACAGAAATTTGGAATTTTTAAAAGAATTATAAATAAACTTACTTGATCTAAAATATCAGACAGCAAGGGATCATTGGCACTGACCACATTGTTAGGATCTCTGCTGGCTTCTGCAAGCCCATCAATTAATAAGTTAGCAGTATTCTGAACAGAGGCTTGATGTTGAGAACTGTTGGATAACAGATCACTATAGTTACCAAGCTGAAGATTCTGGCTGTTATCCCCAGGAGACAACATCCTATTCATAAAATTAGTCACTTGGTTGTACCCAGTATTATTATTGGCTTGTGGAGCGAGCGTTACATGTCCTCGAGAATCTGCAGTGACGACCTCCTGTTGAAGAGAAGTAGAAAGTAGACTACGTGCACCAATCTGGACCTGGGAAAAATTGTACTGACTGGCTGTGGTAGAATTCGTGCCACTAGCTGGTGCCCCAGTATATGGCGTGTGCACCAACTTCTTTTCAAGGTTTTTTGGCAGACGTTCTTGAGGTAGCTGCGAGACAATGGCATTAGCAATGCTTGTAGGAACAGATGGCGCTGTCCTTGGTGTCTGCGCAAGCATTGATGCCAGCATAGGATTCTGTCCAGCAAGATGGGCCTAGGTGGAGAAACAAGATTTAGTTATTAAATTATAGATTTAGAAAAGAAAGAAGTAATGCAGAGAAAAAATGAAGGGGAAAGAGCATATGTCCTTATGCTGGAAATGTACAGGCAATTAATAAAAATGAAAATTTATAATTTACATTGATTTGATACATTTAATATTTAAAAAATGCTACAACTAAAGTAATGACCATCAAGAAATTAATTATTTATCATATGTTCATATCATTATGATTCATTATGATGTTCATATCATATCATCAGATATAAGATTATTCACTGTTCAGCATTCAAATTACAAAACATATACTTGTGAAAATGGAAGAACAGCTTATTTTGGAATGGATGTGATTTGTAAAATGGTATAATACATTTCATAAATTACAGTAAAAAGTAAATAATAATATATAGTATACCAAAGGATATATGAAAAGCAATTTTTGTCACAATGAGGAGTAGTTACAAATTTAAAGAGAAAAAAATCTATGCAGTGTTTTTTAATATTCTTATGGAGCACATTTAATATTAAAATGGAGCACATAAATGCACTTCATGAAATTATGCAGATAATTTAGATAACAGCATCAGAGTATTTTAAAAACTATTCTTGAAATTTTTTAATGGCAATATTACATAAGATGGAACAAATTTACTATAAAAACGAAGAGTCAAATATTTACAAATTCTTTTAAGAATATTGACAAAGAAATTAATCTTCATAATAATAATTATAAATAATGGAAAAATTTGTCTAAGAAAATGTAAATCTGAAAGTTCTATATTTTTACATTTCAGCACTTGTGCATGTGCAGCACTTAAGCATGATATATCATTTATTAATTCCTTAAAATTTAAATTATGCAATAAAAATTCACAACTTTAAACTGAATTTTTCCAGTTTCTTTTATTTGCTTTTAATATAACAATTTTCTTAAACTTTTTTAAATAATTATATCAATCAGAAACTTTTGACCAATATTGAGAACTGATTTTCTTTGATTTAATATTTCATTATATCAGATTTGAACATAGTTTTGAAAAAAATTAAGCATAAATCAGTAAAAAATTTATGCATAGTTAGCTAAATAAAATTTCTATGAAAAAAACTTTTTAAAAAAATTGATACTCACATGCTGTTGATTCTGCTGAGCAGGTCGCTTGGCTACTGATTCTTCCATAGGAGTATCTGGGGACTTTCTTTTAGCCACAGAATTCATTGTATCTAAAGCTGAATTCGGTAACCTGGAAGGCCCTCCAACTTTTGGAGGCCCAGGAGATATATTATTCATATCAGATGAGACCTATAAAAATAAAAATACATAATAATATTATTAATGAAATATTGCATAAAACTTAAGTAATCATTGGGAAATGTCACATAATATTTTTTAAAAAATGTAAATATTTTTGCAATGAAAGTTAATAGGTATATTAACTGAAACTCAGCTATATCATCAATATGATACATTTCCAAGCTTAAGCACGATCATACAATTACAGTATTTGAAATATCAAATTTAACTTAGTCTTTATCAGTCATTTATGGAATATAAGGAAATAAGTTTTCATACTGAATGCTCAGTTTTATTTATTTGGGTTGAAACCCATTCATATCCTTTACTGAATGGGTTTCAATATATCCTTTATTGAAACCCCTTCAATAAAGGATACTGAGACTACAAAGTTCAATAAATAACAACTTATTCATAAAACTTGCTCCTGAAAACTAAGTAACAGGTAATAGAAACATATTCACAAAATAAATGATTAAAACAGGTTTTTAAAAATCCAGCACTATCTCAATATGAAACTGAAACATCCTGTGTTAAGATTGTCAACATGAAATACTTAACATTTCAGCCATATCCAAAATACTGATTAACAAAAAAACATTTCGATACATTTAACAAAACCTTTTCACCAATGAATTTAAAAATCTGATTTATGCATTATTAATATTTGAAAAAGAAGAGAACAAATAAATGCTAGCTCAAATATTGTTAACTGTAGATATTATAAATAATATTATAGATAATTAAATTTATTATAACTGTAGACATGATCCATGCAAATAAAATAATTTTATATAATGCATTCAAATAATGCATCATTAATGTGAAAAATAACAATTTATAAGATTACAAATATAATAAAAACAGTAATATAACAAATTAATAATCAGATATAATGTGCTAAAATATGAATACAGATTTCATTTGAATGTAGAAGGAATTTTAGATTAGCTTTCTTGCAGTTCAAATCTGTTTCAAAAACATTTAACTTAGATATGAATTCTGGATAATGATTCCAATTCAAATGTTAGAAGACTTTTAGGTAAAATTCTTAAAAAAATACTTTTTCAGAAGTATGTTTACAAAAATAAAAAAATTTCTTTTTACTTTTTCAAAAAACAAAAAAAATCTTTATGCTATTATTCCTTACTTATGTATTCAATAATAAAATAGATTAATATATCACCATTCAGAAATCAACTATTCTTTAAAATCCATCAATTTTGTCATCAACTATAGTTATCTATTTTCTCCACCATTAATTTTGTCATGCACATACATAACAAAAAATATCAATTATAAAAGATAAAAAAAAAAAAAACTGGATCAATAAACACTAGTTTTTAAAATAAGAACTGCTTGAAATCTTTATAAGAAGAGTTCCCCTGACATTTTTAATTTGTTTTTAACACCTTCCGTTATTTATCGTATATTCACACCTTGAAAAAGTTATATAATACGGCTAATATACAATTAGTAAGGACATAACTTTAAAGGACATAGTTTCTAATCCAGTCAATAACATATCAAAAGAATATTCCAAGTTTCAGAACTTAAATAGTATTATTCATAAACAGACTTGCCAACTGATACAAAATTCACATCGATTCAGAACTAATTTTTATGAACAATAAATTCAGGCAACTTTAATTAGACATGCATAAAATTAAAAAGAAATGTATTATTTAATAACTCTTTCCTGTTATCTTCTTGTATCATTGTTACCAATCTCAGCAAATAAATTTTTCTCAATTCCTAGTGTACAGAAAAGTTAATCTTGCTTGTTTTAAGGGTTGGCAAGTTTATTCATGAAATAAGGAAATAAATAAAATAAATTTAGAAAAATAAATTGCTCAGAGGAAGAACCATATCTTAATTTTATTCATACGATTTATATGAATATATGATTTAATCATAAGAAAATAGAATAATTAAATGCTTTAAAAACTCTGATTTGTAAATTAAAGAAAGATAGGGCCAATAAAAAAAGCAAAATCCCCCAAAATGTTATTTAGAAAGTAATGAATGTCACCCACTTTTCCATCTGTCTTCAAAAGTTGTTGAATTAGTAGGTCTTGATTTTTCTTAAAGCTTTTATCCTCATCATTGTTTAGAAGCTAACAAAATGAAATTTAAAATAACTAACACTGGTAAGGCTAGAATATATAGATATATATACGAATTTCTCAGAATAGTACAAAAATTTTTGAAATACATGTTTTATTCTGAATATAAAAGTTAATGAAAAATCATTTAATTAAGGAAGGGATTTCACTTTCTAAATAAAGCCTATTTAAAAATAAAAAAAATACTAAGCACTCTGAAATTATAAATATATGTAATCTTTTTTTTAATTATTTGAAATCATATTTCATTCTATTTAAAAGATTATATATCTGTTTAAAATCTATAGAATTAAATTTTCCTTCACCAATAAAAAAATTAAGATCAATCTAAATTTTAAAAATTATATTCAATGCTCCCAAAAATATCCATTTTAGATTGCATTACTCTATTAAATATAGCATAAAGATCAATAACTTATAATATCTATATATTTACATGAAAAATTAATATGTATGTCCTGTATAAAATTCCTGTATGTCATCTAGCCATTCAATTATTGCTTCTTAGACTTACAAGCTGATTTAAATAACTGCAAGAAATGAATTCTGTAGAATTTTAATTGAATTAGTATGACAGCATAATCTCAAAATTGAAGGTGTCATCTTATAGTGTTAAAAAAAGAGCTAAGTAATAAAATTATTATAAAATTACAAGCTTAGAAAATTATTTCACTCTTTTTTTCTAATACTTAATTTATATTAAATATAAATTAATAAAAAATTAAGATTCCTAACGAACTTGAGTTTGACAAATTCCAGTCAAACGAGTATCGATTTACTTTTGGATTACAGAATGTAAGAAGTGAAGCTCAAAGCAAATTAAGAATATTAATAATTATTAAAAGAGAGAAAGAAAGTGAAAGAAGTAGAAATGGAAGGATAGCTAAATGTTTTTAAAATTTAATTTCAAAAATGTATTGGAACATCAACTCAGCCTTTAAAAAAAAATTATTATATATCCTAAGCTTTATAAAGACTAACAAGGCTGCTGTTTCAGCATTTTCAATAGATAAAATATTCCCCAAATGTAGAAAAAAAATCTTGCACTTGTAGTATCAACCTTAGAATCAAATGCAACAAACCCAATATAATGGATCAAATGATTTACTGCAAGTCCCATTAATAATGGTGACTAAATGCAATACTATAATGGCAAGATAATATAAATTATTCAATAAACAATAAAAAAACATATTTTTCCTTATCAAATACCATAAAATTCAGAAATGTTAATGATATTTATTTAAACTAGAAAAAGAAACTTCACCTTTTAAGTTGGTTATATCAAGTAATAAAAGTATTTCTTTTTACACAGATGGTGTTTTTGACCTGATTTTAGTAATAAACATTCTTTAATGTTCTAAATATGGATATACAGGTGGGGAAAGAAACTGTATGTAATGTAATAAATGTTATATTATACAGGTAACTCTAAGAAATTTATAACATGATTTTGTTTCTTAGTAGTTAATTGTCAAAGCAACAACAACACTAACACTTTTTTTTCTCCAAATAAATTTAAATTTTT
>JAPMOQ010062633.1:0-14890 GCA_026543055.1 Argiope trifasciata
TTTTTTTTTTTTTGCACTTACTAGATACTGTCCACTTTTAACATTGCTTGACAAACAAGGATTAAATTGTTCCTTTTGGAAAATCCTATTTTCATTATGTTATTGAGAATCCAAGATGGTTTGAGCATCTAAAGTCAATTTATTGTTTGACAGAATTTGGAAAATATTTACTTGAGGAATAATAAATTCTCAAATAATGACGAATAGTGCAATGGAAAATATAGTGTGGAATGTCATCATAATCATTACCGCATTTACAGTTTCCCAAACTGAATCTTAAGATAATGCGGCCAAAGCCCATGGCTTGTAGTTTATTGAGCTAAATATTTGTCAATGCATTTCTTTTTCTTGTAAAACAATACTATAAGTAAAGTCGCCTTTTTCATTGTTTTCCCATCTTAATCGCCATTCATCTATGAGAATTTCACGCAGACTAGTTTTGATTGCTTTTTCAGATTCTCCAAAGTGATAGTTTATTGCAAGTTTAAGTGAGTATAATTTTTTGATCTCCCATTATATTTCACTTTAAAATTCCGCATATAAACACTAATGTTGTGTTTCCACGGTGGCCCTACGAATTGCTCAGAAAGCACAGGTACTTTTTTCGTCCCTTCTCCCTTCCTCGGGGGAGAAGATACACCGCGCATCAATTGATATGAAATATCTTTCGGCCTGAATAATATGGGATTTGGGAGACAGAATATCGTCGTTCGCATCGTCTGATATATGTTCAAATTAGCTTTCAGATAGCATCGAAATTGTTTTTGGTTAATTGAGCAAAGGAAAAGATGACAAATGAAATCTAAACAAAAGATCTACAAGACTGTGTTCATGCAGCAAATTAGAATATTTGGGTCGCATTAACCTAATGGAAGATCGGTCTTTTCCTAGACCATCAATCATTTATGTAGGAACGGTGTAGATTAAATCTGACATTATGAATAAAAGATGCTTCAAATTAGTCTGACTTTATGACATCTTATTGATGTTGGTAATGAAAATCGACTCAACGTTTAAGAATGATTAATTTTAAATTTTTTTTTATTTACATTCTATTGATTAGAATATCAGAAGTATACATTGTTAGTTACTCCAAAAATATTGTCAAAGTAATCATTTCAAGCTCTTTTTTCAGCAACTTTCGATGTTAACTCCCACAGATCTTCTATGGTCCTTCACGGTTCAGTGTTCTCAACCATCAGTTTTAGATTTACATGCCTTCTTGAATCCAATAATTAAACATTATAGGATAACAAGAAGTTCCCTTTTCAAAAATGTTCAAATAAAAGCGAAGTTTTACCCAATATATATGATCTCAGTAAGATCAATACATTCTCTAATATAATTCAAAAAATAATTTTTTATGGTCATTCATTTTCGCTTCCTTACGTAAACTACACCCTTGCTTTTTTTGTGAGGATATCAGAACTTCTCTTTACTCTGTTCATCTATCGAGTGACATTGTAGCCTAAAAGACTATCGAAGGAAATTGGAATCAAAACGTAATGACATTTCACCAAAAACAAAATGGAATTCCTTAATACTCATGATATAACAAAAATGCCATTCTAGAATAACTCAAGAATTATTGAGGTTATTCTGGTGCATGACTTGTACAATAAGGTAAGATAAACAAACGCTGACTAGGCCAAATATAAAATGGGATATTAGATGACGAGACAAATAGCAAACCCCACCTAGCATAACTATACTTGTCGATACTATGATACTTGCCGATACAGAAAATTGAAAATCGACATGATTCTTCTAGTAGTAGGCACAATACGTCTAAAGTATAACAACGGCCTCAAAACTACATCAACAAAATCAATATAAAAGTCACCCGCTTTTCTGAAAATAGACAAACATAACAGAAACAAGTCCCTAGCATTACAATAATAATAGTAGTAGTTAGATAAAACTTACAATACATAAATAGTTATGCTTTAAAGGTTATACTATTAAAAGTTACAATAAAGTTATACGATACACAAAAGAGTTAAACAACAAAATAATGCAGTAAAGTCACTTAGTTTGTCAAAACTCTTCCCTCAAACAAGAAGACAATCTATAAGACCTGCAATAACTTCCAGTAACTTAAATCGGTACCTTTCTTGAGTAAATAAATCACTTCAGAAATTTTTCAGACCCAATGAAAGTATCCATTTGTTAAGCCCCAATTCATTAGTTCAGTAAATATTTCGATAATCAGCAATTAAGACTTCAATAAAATCAGTCCAAGATTCGGAACCTGTCACACTGGAAACATTCATCTCGTTAAGAGGCTTTTCAATTTCAAAATAGTAACTGTGGAACTAGTCCGTTTTGTAATTGGGAATATTCAATTACCTCAGAATCTCCACTTTTTGGAAATTGATTACAAATTATAAAGCACCTGCTTTTTTCGACCGTTTCTGTCTATTTTCTGTCTTCTTTCTCAATTTTTTTTTTTCTATTTTGGGGTCTAATTTATTATCCTTACTATTTTAATAACTCCTAAATTATTCTTTTAGGTAAATTTTTCTAAAACATTTCTGAAGCAAGACCTTTGTTTATCATACCAATATTTTATATTATTCTAAATCATATTTTGATTTAATTATTTCCATCCTCATATTAGAATGTTTGCTTTTTAATAACATCTTCGCAAACCAAGTATTATGCGTATAATTTGCTATTCCACCAGGGAGTTTGATTCTTGTCGGGGCATTTTTTTATTGATTGAACAAATCATTATGCCCTTCATTAAAATATTTTAATCAATGTTTCTTCATTTTAGTTAGTAAAATCAATTTCTTTAAAAGTACCAATTAACCTTTGAAGTCTTTCCTAAAATCTAGTATTTTAATTTCATTTCTTTCCATTATTTTTTCTGAAATAATGCTCATAAGTAGTAAAAAAAATTATAAATTTAAGATCATTTTGCAATTATTCTAAATGAACAATTGGAAATTTTATCTCTTCCCTTGATATAACCGCCTATAAGATGGCAGATGACATACGCAGTTGTAGCGATCGCGTAGCGTAAAAATCAGGTCATTGATCTAATCAAAGTAAACAAAACCAAAGTACTTGTTCGCTGAAAAATCTTCAAGTTATGCTCACGAAGAAAAAACTAGTCAAAAATTGCTTTATTCATAAAAGAGAAAGAGAAAATGATTCATTCAAATGACATTAATTAAAGAGCTGACTTGAAACTGAACTGGCTCCAGAGTGTCGGAGTTTAATTTTTCACTGGCAAGCAACGCTAAACAATCTGCCTCGAAAATTGAAGTATCCATATCTAATTAGAACATCGGGAAGTTATTAAAGCTCTTTAAATTCACAGATTAATTAAGCCTGGGCTGAAAGTAAAATAAAACCAGGTTGTAAAAGTTTCATTTTTCTATTCATTAAAAATGGAAAAAAGTAGGAAAAGAGTCGGTTTAGAAAGAATGGGAAGTTATCAATATTGTCTCAAAGAAAGCTCGACTATTTTTAAACTTTAAGCAATTAATTTTAATTACAAACAGGTATTTTAATTAAAGATAATTGTTTATGCCTTCTTTTAATTTAGCTGATCCACATATTTTCACCGTTTAAAATTATTTTCTGCAACGTTTGCTTTTGTTAATTACAAAGAACATTTGAAAACTATCGAATATTTAAAACATCTTTTATTCGTATTTTTTTAACACATCATGACCCTTTAAAATGCCAGTTTTTTCTAATACTATATTAAAATCTTATATGCTATATTTTTAGGATTGAAATTGCCTTAAGAAAAAGGAATCATTTAGCTAATTAGATAAATTTAATTTGATTAATCGATTTAGTTCATAATAATTAACGTAAAAAATCAAGATACATCTTTTTGGAAATAATTGATAAAGGAATTGAAGCCTTTGAATTGTCTTATTGAAAAAAATTTGTTAGAACTTATGCTAATCTATATAATTTCATATAAAGACTGAAGAATTTGACGGAAGAATACTTCAAGGTCTTAAAATACTTTGGACTGTTTACGTTAGAAAATTACGTTACTTCAATTTTATTAATGAAATATTTATAAACAATTTAAATTAATAGTTAATTTATGAACAGTTCATATTTATGTATTTATATAAGGATAAAAATATGAACTGTTCATAAATTATTCTGATGCTTTTAGTGATAAGAGGCGTTTCAAAAAGTGTTAATTCCATTTGGCTCAATTATGAGGAAAAAAATAATCAGCATACAAACCTTAACGAAGAAAACATTGTTTCCGATTATACCAAACACAAAATCGTTGTATTCTTATATTGGATTTGCAAAATCACAACACAATTGTTTCTCTAATTCAAGTCGTTGCACGTGGAAAAAATGTTCAAGCCTACATGGGAATATACGCTTCACATGTGCTGTCAAATTAAAAATACCAAACTGTGGCAGCAAAATAGAATGATATACAAATCTTCGACGGTATCCAGGCATCGTTTCTGGAGAGAGTACGTTTCTCTTGTTGAGTAACGAGATTTTGTACTAGATATATTTTAGATCTAAAGGCGAAAAGTAAAGCATATGTTAGCAATTAAAGTATTTTCTCAACATAAAAGTCGATACCCGAAATATTTAATCTAATGTTAACCGAAGATGGCTTCTCTAAATATTTATAAATTTTGCCACCAATCTTGCGAAACGTTCACCTATAAATAAAATTTTCTCCAGATGGGTACCATCTGGAATAATAATAAAAATAAGCGTACATTGGAGTTTTTTTGGGGGGGCAGGGGGGGGTGAGCTGAATCGAAATTTTGTAAAGGCTCATTCACTTTAATTTGAATTTTTTAAATCATATTTTAGGAGCCATATAATATTTATTAAGCATTACGACTAACAGAAAGTTAATATCATTGTCCCGATTAACCTAGGCATTTTTTTTAAAATTCCGATCATTAGTGTTAGATTTTGCCTCTTAATTCTATGTCTCTGAGATTTCTGTATTTTATGCCGATTCAGAAAACTCGAATAAGATTCCTTCTTGTGTATTTGGGCTGTATGTAATTAAGACGCTAATTACAGATATTAGGATAATTCTTAAATTAGTTTCCTATTACGGTCTTCGAGAAATTGCACTATTCAAAAATAAAGATTTATGTTTTTCATATTTGCATAAGAACCAAAAATCATCATAATGATTCACGAATTTGATTTGTAGAAATATTTATACGTATTGAAAATAGAAAAATATTTAAAAAATATAATGCGATAAATCTTTGAATAAACTTTAATTTTAACTTGTACAAATATATTAGGATTATATTCTTCCCAAATTTTATTATTCCACGAATATTTTCATTTCTTTATCGCAGAATATTTCTTCATATACCAAACCAATCCAACCTCATATACCTTCATACCACAAACTTAAAAAAAAAAAAAGAATTGACTCCATAACATGTAAAAGGAACAGCAAATTTCCTGGCGTCAGAACCTCCGTTTTATTGTAAAATTTCATCCAATTTCACTCCAAGAAATAAAATTAATCATTAAAATTATAACTTTTGACCTTTCCAATTTATAACTTACTAAAAAAACATTAACATTAATGTTATAAGCAAGTATTTCGTTAAAAAAAAAATCTTTTTCGACGAGAAATGTTTCCTGGCTTAACACTTTTTCCTAAACTCAAAAGAATTAAACTAAAAGAATATAATTTCCTTACTTGTAAATTAATTTTTAGTAGTAATCATATCTGAAATTTCAGCAAAATAAAGCAAAGAAGTTTTCAAACTTATTTGCATTTTGAATTTTAATAAATTTTAAATTTATTCAGAATTTCAGAAAGTTTTACAATTTAATTTCGTGAAATTCTTACAGGTATTTTTTTAAAAGCGAAAGTAAATATAAGAACTATCAAAACAAATGTCAAACTTTTCCCTCTTTTCTGTTTCCTCGTCCGGCACCTTTAAATGAACGACCATTTCATTTATTGCCATGTTTTTTGGACATTATTTCTGCTCTAGACGAAATCGATGCAACACACGTGCCATGTTTCGATAGATGAAATACCGAGCCCTTTACCGCCATCTAGTGACGGATTTTAAAATGAAAATTCTAAGAAAATAATGGTTTCTTTTATTTACAAAATATAAACATGAGGCTTTGTGAAATTTTTATCTATTAATATATAAGTAATTTTTTGGCGATTTCAAGAATTAAGTACAATACAAACTACAGAAAAGTTCCATTTTCAAAGGACTGCCCAGAAATGGCATATTTATGAAAAGACATGTAATAAAAATTTTAAATTACTTGGATTATTATAAATATTATTACATTAAACAAAGTTACATTTATAGTATGAGTTATTTTTAAAAAAAAATAGGCTACTTGATTACCGTATGCATATTGAAGACAGTTTAATTTAAAATTTAATTATCTTAAAATTGGGAAAAGCCATTTTTATTAAGGACCTTTAAAAATTAAACAAATTTGCAGTAAATGAAATACAAACCTTAAAATTGAATCCTTGAAAGTAAAATTAAATCACCTTTCACTATTTATACCAGATACTGAGTTTTGATCTATAATAAAGAATCTTTGTCTTATTAGTAATACTAATAAAAAAAATTATAGCTTGAAAATTGAAAAAATAAGTGGAGAACTATCTTGGAAAATAAGCTTATTTGCTAGTAAAACAGTGTAAATCTAATTGAAGACATTTGAAATAAAGATAAACGTTTAAAATTTGGAATGAGTTAAATAACAATAAATTAAGTGATATTTATCATAATAAAAATCCAGAAACATTTAGAAGGAATGAAATATTAATGAAGGGAATATAATATAAATTAGGATTATATTAATACGTATATATTACAAATTACAACATCAATATGCTATATACATTACTGGACGAGTAAGATGTCGAACTTTAAATCAATGTACAGCCAGTTTGGAATTATACTGTTAATTTTCTGTGATTAAATTCTCAAAGTAAGAATTTAACTATTTCTTGGAAGCTAAGGCAAAAAATTTCACCCCATTCACCATTTTATTGCTTCAATTTAGATCAAATTCTTTTTCCACCTCAGGATATCAAATGTAGAAATGAGAAGCTTCGGGCATAGTGAGGGTTCTTGATACCTTAGTATGTGTAGTAGCAGTTGGTTTAGTTTAGTTTAGTTATATTAACGTCCCATTTAAAGCAACACGAGGGCTATTTTGAGACGGACCTCGTAATTTTGAACCACGGTCAGATGACGAGGACGAACCTGGGCTGTCACCCCCCCCCCTCTCCACACAACACCATACCACACCAGCAGGAGGACGTTTGGCCTGACAGATTTAACGTGGGTAAGAGGCATTAAAAAATTCAACATCCAATAAGATCGCCACTAAACAGAAACAAAAAATATCGTTCGTCTCACCTCTCCCTAGAGGGGGAGTATTGTAGTGAAAGCTTTATAAGCCAGATAACATCTTCAAGATTGAGTGATCACCTTTAGTCTTATGGTCATGTCATCTGGCTACCAACCGTAAAGTCCCAGGTTCGATCCTACCTATCACCAAATAATAACAGGATGCCTAAATTGTTGGAAAAACTTATGATCCAGTACCTACAAAATCCTGAATACAGATTTACAACATTCGTGTATTACATTTCTAAATTTGTGTACCTTAATAATGACCTAATCTGTAGAAAATATTAATATTTTTTCAAAATGATTCAAATTTCTATTTAAAAACGCGCTACATTGCACAAAGCACGAGCTCAAGAGTTTAGTAGATTCTTAAATTTACTCTTTACAATTTAAAATTCTTTTGTCATCGTAATACGCGTACCTTCATGAACTAAAATCTACTCTAAAGCCTTTTACTGAAATTTTAATTTATCATGATATATTATCTTGATATATTAAGCAAGAAAATGTCCATCTTCTTAATATTTTTCAAATTGTTAACATCTAATCATTCAACATTAAAAGATTCTGCGTAATCATAATTCTGGAAAGGCAAACAGGTATAAGTCATCATGCATTTTAAAGAAATGTCTTCATAAAAACACGATATAATAAATATCCAATGTTTAAAAATATGTCGAAACGTTTATTTCACGTACTTCAAACTCAATTCTAAAATCCAATTATTTTAAATTTGATACTAAGAAAATATATTTTAAATAGACAACATTTAAAATATTGATATCATTTATTTACTGCCAAGCTATTTTGATTCATATAGTTATATGAAGGAAAGGTATTACTGCACAGTTTTGTTTCCATTTAGTTTTTATAAGACTTGATTAAAATTAAAGAAAGAAAATTTCAATTAACTAGAAAGTATCTTAAAATTTAGATCTTTCAATCTAAATGCGATTGTTAAGGTCTATGATATGAGTTTCAAAAACCTTTTCTGGAATCAAATTCACTGTTTTCTCATTTATCTCTACCAATTAAAAGTCAAATCATTACGAAGACAGAATCGTTCAACCCTTACTTGAAAGAAAAAAAAATCAATTAAATTTTAGAACATGTTTCAACATTCATCAATCCCATTAAATTTTCCCAAATTAGCACAGATTTCAAAGATGCGCCATTCTTGGGAACAGCCTTATTTTAATTCAGCTTTCGAATGGCCAAAAACAAATTTGTATTGACTAGATCAAATCTTCAAGGAAATTTTGTATTTTCAGAAATTTTTGTAATCTGTTGAAGCATAGACAAAAATTTCTTCCACTGGATGCTCATACGTCATTGAGCTCGTAAGTACATTAAATGAACAAGCAGCGAACAAGATAGATGAACTTAAAGATGCTAATTTTATTCTCAGAATTATTGATTTGTATTAGTATCAAATCTAATAATCGAAGTTGTGTTTAATGATATTTCTGTATATACAAAACAGAATGCGATATTTCGTATGCAACAAGCAATGTATATGAATTTTGGTTTGATTTTTCAATTAAAAATATAATGTAGCGCGTGCGTGTGTACAGGATATCAAACATAACCTAGAGAAGTAAAAATTAAATATATGGTCTTATCAAAATGATGTGTCAACTATTGGATTCGATCGATGAACAGAAATGGAGAATCCAAATCACCAAAATTTTAAAAATAAATTAAAATTTTATTTTAGTTCGAGTTTGCGTTTTATGGTACAAAAGCTATTTAGGACTAACAAATCAATGGGAAATCTCTGGTATTGTGAACTGATACAATAAAGTCAAAACGAAAGCATTCTAGGTTCTTCCATTACCTAAATTATAATTTTCTTTTCAGAATGTTCAAAAGCGTCTCGCAAATATAATCACCCATTCCTTTAAAATTTTCGAATTTTATTCCCTACTTTAAAATGTAGAAGATATTTCAATCAATAAAACTCACTGTTGACTTTTTTTAAATCTTGGTTAAATGACCCTGTGTATGGCGTCACATATTGTAATATTAATTAGGGCATCTCTAAAAATTTACTAAAACTATAAGCAAAACTATAAATATTGATTAGAAAGTTGAAATTAATTATCTGACATTTACATAAACTACCAAAAACTTCCAGAATTTTGAAGTAATTTAATGAAAAATTTTAAATTCCGAAAATGCATCAATGGGCTACCGACCATATGGTAAAAACTGACCTTCCTTTCAACAGCTCAATTTTTTCATTGCACCATCTTGTCTAAAATTCTTTCAATCTAACAGTTAGACCAAACTTTCAATCAATTCTTATTTAATCCATTTTTACCATTTTAAACGATTCGAATGTTTTGACAATCAGTTACGAAAATTCTGAAAAACCTTACTTGGTTTAGTCCATAGTTATTGAAGGGAGAAAGTAAATTACTTCCATAACGAAAACACCAATGTCTTGTTACTCAAACACTTTGTACCAGTGCTTCTTTACTATTTTCTAATTTACTGGAATACTACGTTTTTAAGAGACGCCATTTTTGTATCTCATAAGTCATTGGCATTTTTACTGGTATATCGTGCAGAAACATTTAGATATTCTACTCTTCTCCAAATTGTATCACCTTCATGTGAAATATTGGAACTGAAAAGAAATTGAATTATTGTGAAGATTAAAAATAGAAAAAAGTTTTATATATATATATATATATATATATTCAGTAGGTAGTTAAAGGACAATTAATACAAAATACTATAATTAGCATAAAATAAGCAAATCTAGTAAAAAATTCCATGTGTGGCCTTGTGGATTAATAAACGAGCATTTTAAACCAATATAAATAAAAATATTTAAATATTAAAAAGTAGTAAAGTTGTAAGTACTAATGAAAATGGACAAAAAGTGAAAATGTTGGGAAATTACAAGTTATTCACATTGGCAATTGCTGACTATATCAAAAAATTCATTGCTATGAATTAAAGGGGTTAAAAGGTCATTTAGTTTTTATTAAGAATAAATAAAATTTTTAAGTTGTTTAACATGTTTTCTTATGTCATTTATGATTACATAAGAATAAAATCTCACAACATAAATGAAAATGGGATAAATTGTTCACAAACGTAGAAATCCCGATTTTTTCCACAAATTTTGTTTACTCAAGAAAGCTTTTACAGAAAAGATTCAACTACAATTAAAAGAGTATGTAGGCATTTAAATATATATATATATTTCACTTCCAAACAAAGATTCGCCTTTAAGGTTGCAATTCAATTAAATGAAAGCTTTGTAGATGTTTTAAAGTATTTCTGAAATATTACGCGCAGTGTTTAATTGTACTAAGAATTTGAGGAAAAAGGATCACCCTCTGCAATTTTTAAACATCGTTTGTATTCTGATCTTTCAAAAAGGTTACGAGATTACAATATCATTTGGGGCAAATAGTTGTCTTATTTTAATGAACAATAATGCATAGAAAAGAATTAAAAATTTTAATGTGAAAAAAGCTTTTTTCTAAAAAATCGAGTTTACGCCTGTGTTTTGCCATTCCATCAAACATTTTTAAATACATTTTACTCTTTTTTTGCATGAGACATTTAATACTGATGCAGTCTGTAACGATTGGTCTTTGGTAAATAATTCATTGTTTCTCTTGTTATCCATTTCTCAAGAACAAAAAAATCCGAAAGCTATTCGTTGAATTGCATGTTTGGTCAATTTTATACAAAAGAATTGAAAATTCAAACTTGGTCTACTCGTATATTTCTAATAAGAATCTAATGCATTGCACTATTATTTTATCATTCAATATTTTTAATTTAAAAAATGACACAAGGAATTCACACTTAAATGTTTTTAATTTGCGGGCCATTTTAGGGGGTTTACAACAGATTCCGCCAGACATTTTACCATTTCTCCAATATTTAAAATTATCGGTTAAATAATAACTCATTAAAAAATAGTTAACAGAAGTTAAAATAGTTACCAAAATTTCTTTAAAATGTTTATGATTCTTTAAATATTTTATTGCTAAATATTGAAGAATATAAAGAAATGGTTGTATTCAAATTCATTGATAATTACTAACACATAATATAGCACTTCGTTTTCATGGTGGTTATTAATCGTTTTTTCCTTTCTAAAATACTCAAAATTTGTATTTTAGTTATAATTCTTCCATTCTTTTAGAAGAGAAGATTCTTCCTAAAATACCAAGACGTAACAAAATTTTCCTCTCATTTAATTTAAGCGAAGATGAAGTTTTTTCACGTCGTTTTAAAGTTGCATAGGAAAACTGAAAGATCGAAAGAACAAAAATATCGCTTTATTAAGCATGAGAAAATAAAGATTTGCTTATTACATTCTTGAGAAATTGCAGTGAAAAGAAAATTATATAAACAATATAGAAACACATGAAAACATTTACAGTATTCAAATTGCAAAAAGGGCGCATTTTTTCAAGTTTCAGAAAAAAATAGTTTTATTATAATTTCTTTAATGTTTAAAGGGAAAAAAATACCAAACATAATTGTGAGAAAATATATTAGAATTAGGAAAGAAAGTATGAAATAAAAACTATTCCCAATTTTGCTTAAAAATGCATACGCAAAAACAAAGATGCATTTAAAATTAAAAACTCTGAAGCTCTTTTTAAAAAGTCGTCAGAAGTACAGCAAGTGAAAAAATTTTGTGGTTCTAAATTTCACGCGGATAATTACAACACTTATAACAATACTAAGTCTAAAAGAGACTGTTTAACAAGTTCTTTTTCCTTAAAAATTACTTGATGAATTTTATGTTTTCTACGTAAGAAATTTCATTTAGAGGAAACGAATAAAGTTTCGAAAATTCCGTTTAATAATGACCACAAGTCTCAAAAATAAAGGAAAAACTTCATTCGCAAAATCTTATTCAAAATTCACAGATTAAAAAGAATTACTGTCGTACTTGAACAAATAAAATTACTTACCTTGTTATAATTATAAAGTTCAAGTTGCGATATCATGACAAAAGAGAACAATTAAATGCATTATCCGCATAGAACTAACAAAGAATGAATGAAATTGATAAATCATATTGAAATAATTTAAAGTTATATCACGCAAAAATCTGTAAAATAAAAGCTCATCAATGATATTACTCTGTCAGCATAAAGACAGTTTCAGATAATTCGATATTTTCTTTTAGAAATTTCTGCAGTGTTGTCGCTCCAAAGCCATAGTGATTAAAATCAATCATAAAAAGTGATTAAGATTCGAATCCGAATTCGAAAAAATGCCCAAGCATGTATGCTGAAATATCTCGGTTTAGTTTAATTATAAAAATTTTCTGCCTTGAAAAAACAGAACTTTTACCACCTCATATATAAACAGCTTTAAAAAAAATCCAGATTTTGAGGAATCTTCATGTATTATATTTCCTTGGGTCCAAAAACTCTTTTAGTCGTTTTTCTGTAAACAAATTCAACGATAACTCAAAAGCATTTTTACGTAGGCGATGAAATTTTTTAAATGGTTCTATTGTTAAATTAGTATATTTTTGTCAAATTCTGAGATAAATCCATTTCTTTGAAGATTGTCTGTTGTGTATACGAAGTGAACACAATAACTATAAAATTTAAAGAGCTAGGTTAGATAAATTTTGGCACATAATGTTCGCACCTAAAATGTAGATCAAATTTTGAACCATATACGTGTACGGATTGATGGTCTGTGGGTCTGAGCATTCACGTGAAGGTAAACATCATAATTTATCAACAATTTAGATGAGCGAATTTGGTATGAGATTTTATTCTTAAAATTGAAGCTCTGTATCAAATTTTGGCTTCAATCAATTGAATAAAAAGTATCCAAAATTAATATTACATTTTCTTCACTGCCTTACGAAACGCAAACACCCATATACAAATTTTTGAAAATAAGAGTTTAAGCAAGTTGTGTTGACAGCTGAATTCAATTTCCACAATTTTCATGCGAGGTGAAAGGAATAGCGTCTTTAATAAGAAATGTAAGAGAAAGCTTCGGTGATACCATTCTAGTTAGTTTGCACTCATTATTTTGAACTGTATTCAGATGTTGAATTTGATACCTGAGTCATTTTCCGTACCACAACAACTGGTTAGCATCTGATATTTAAAAAGTATTTAGCGCAGCAAGCAAAATCGAACAACAAATCTTCATGAAAACGAGTTTTGAACTTGAAATATTTCGGTTGAAAACTGATATGAAACACAAAAATCATCGGGGTCCTAGCAAAATCTCTGTTGTGTGATTGAATGATCGTAGGTCCGAAATCAAATTCAACCGCTATGCGGTAAAATCGATGCACACTTAAATTGCCATCGTAAGTTAACGCCAAGTTCGTTTAAGAGATTGAAAAGTAAGATGCCGGTACAAATGTTGCCTACTTTATTGGATCAGAGCCTGAACTCAGGAATGTTTGTCGGTTAGTGTGTATATACAAGTTTGGTCTCATAAACACAACCAGAGAGATAGATCATATTTGATTTAGGGTCCTAATATTAAAACTGTATAAAAGTTTGGGTGAAATTTAACAAATCATTAACTATGAGACAATTTGTCTGTTTTAACCACGATTTTATTCACTTGTTTTCTTGTCTATCTGTTTGTTTGTCTCTTCGATACAAATTTACCATCGAGTTTAAATCAAATAATTTCCGATGAATTAGAGATTTGAAACCTTAAACATAAATCAGAATTAAATAGAATATCGTGAAGTTCATAGGCAAGTTAGTTTAAAATCGATTGCAAAATTTACGGGCACTAGTATAAAAAGCAGAAAATAATTATTTAAATAAAATAATTTATTGCCCTATCAAAACAGGTCGAAAATCAATCAAATTTTTTTAATGGATTAAAAGGTATGAAATAGTTTTAACTAACTTCATACAGATTTTCCAGAAAATCTAAGATTTTGATGGAGTTGTAAATCGGTATGGGGTTAGGAAAAAAATATTTTATTCTTTTGAAGTCGTTTTAAATATGTAATATATTAAATTTTAAAAATAAGGAATATATATAATCATTATTAAGGCGATATCTCAAAAATGTAACAAGCTTGAAAGATTTTTTAAAGAATATGCTGTACTTTTTTTAGAAATATATGAAATTTAAAATTTCCCACATGCTCTACTACGGCGAAGCAAACTGTCTATTTGTATATCGATCCTATACATGTCAATACTTAATTCAAAATTAAATAGTAAGATAAAAAAAAATTATAGGTATCATATTAAAAAGTCAGCTGGTTCTTAAGAAAAAGTCTAAAATACATTTTGATTCTGTTGAACATATTATAAAGCTAAACACAGAATGGGTCGTTATAAATGTAAGTGTAGAAGAAACTTGTGAATTATAAATGAAAAGAATTGAATTATAAATGTAATAATGTAATAAAAAGAATGCAGTAATGTAATAAAAAGAATCGAATTATAAATGTAATTATAAATGAAAGAATTGAATTATAAATGTAATAATGTAATAAAAAGAATGCAGTA
>JAPMOQ010062636.1:0-36876 GCA_026543055.1 Argiope trifasciata
AAGAATGTGTACAGATCGAATATATTTATCTGGAATGTTCTTCCATGAAACTACACTGTGCATCTATGTATTTTCACCCTTATTTACGTTACGATGATATTACAAATTGCAAGTCTCTTGTTACCGCGTCCTACAGTACATTCGTCACTGCTCAACGAGCTTCTTTAGAGCTTTATAACTTTTGCGCAATAAACAAAATTTAATCCTTCCTAAGCAACAATATTAGGAGATAAGCTAGTTGTGGGCGCATTTGAAGTTTTGTCTTATGAGCTGGCACGTTATCGTAATGTTCCTACCAGAATCTAGCCTTATAAGGTTTTGAGTATTTATCATACAGAATCAGGGGATTATTTAAGTAACTTTACACTGTACTCCTTTTTTACTATACTATAACAAGTAATGTAAATTTTTTAAAAATTAAATTCCTAATTAGGTCAACAAAGAAAATTTTATTTTAGTTACACTTTATAAAATAATTATTAAAAAAAATTATTGATTTTCGCAAGAATTGAACTCGCATTCTACACCTTCACATGAAAAAAATGAAACCCTTTCATTTTACCGACTGAGCTAGTGCCTGTTGATTTCAATCTTCATTACAAACTGCTAAAATGCTATATAAAATATTAAAAATTAATTTAATTTAATTTGAAAAAACTGTAATAATATCGACATTCACTAAAGGTTTTAAAAAATGTATTTGAACTTGAGTGGATGAATAAAAAGTATTTTATTAAATATTGAAAGTTTGAACAAGATGCATAAATAAATAAATATTGGGAGAGTTTAGTTTAGTTATGTTAACGTCCCGTTTTAAAGCAACACGAGGGCTATTGGGGGATGGACCTCGTAATTTTGAACCACGGTCAGATGAGGAGGACGACACCTGAAATGTCACCCCTCTCTCCACACCACGCCACACCAGCGGGAGGACGTTCGGCCTGACAGATTTAACGTGCAAGAGACCCCCTCACACGACGGTTTTCGGTGGAATCGAGTCTCGAACCTGAAACCCTCCGTTTCCGAAGTCGAGACCTTACCAATAGGCTACAGCGGCCCTATTGGGAGGGAGTGAACTAATAATAGGAACTGAAAAATATTTTTATACTTCCTTGCAATCAAAAAAATTTGATATCTTTTCTCAGTCATGGAAAATTTTGAATACCTGCCATCATGTCTTTGAACCAAATGAAACTGGTTCTGATCATTCGGCGGCAGGACACATCTCGTTTATTTGGTAGGAAATGGTATTTTTCACTTACATTTCGTAAATATTCAAAGAACCTGGAACTTCTTCAGATAATAGAATAATAGAATAAAATTAATTAAAGTGCATTTCATACAAATAAACGTTTATATGATAAGATTAATAAACTTTAAATTATGATAAAGGTTTTAAAAACATAGTTTGCTAGAAATAGCCAAATCAGAAAATTTTGTGCAACGTTTTGATCACGATAGTAATAGCTAAGCTATATTTCATATGAATAAGACTTTGTATAAACGAATCTTTAATAATGAATTATCTTTGTGCATAATAAATTATCTTTGTAATAATAAATTATCTTTGCACATAATTTACAAGAAATGACTGAATTTTAATGCATTTTAATCATTACTGTTAATGCAATTCCAAAGCTTTCTCAACTCTGAGATTAAACATAACAAACAATGATTTAAAAGTAATATACTTCGAAAAGATAATTGCAAGAATTGAATTTGATGTTTTGGAAACAGTTACAAAGCTTTTTCTTATCTCTTATATTACACATAAAAACAATGCATTTAAAAGCAATGAATTTCAAAAAGATAATTGCAACTTTTTTAACGTCTGTCTGACTCAAACCTTTCTAACGTCAACATATGAGAGAGAGTCAATTAATAAAACACATTCTTGCAATCTGTGTGTCCATATAAGCCATTATAAACGGCGTGAAAATGACAAGAGCACTCAGTCAGAAGTTAAACTAGCAGGGCGGCAATGGTTTTCTAATGTTTCATCAATAATTCAACATATATTTAGTCATTGTTTTTGTTAAAATGTATCAAGGGTCTACAAAACAAATGTATCTTCAAATAAAATTATATTTTTATTTTATACTTTTATGAATCTTTTATATATTTATTTATTTTTTTAATTATATTATTATATTTTTAACAACAGTTTTTCTTTGATAAAAGAGCAATCGTTTTGCACTTCTAGTTATTAAATTTCAATTTTAAGGCTTTTCAAATGAAGAATAGTACAAAAATATTAAATATTCAACAATCTCTTCTTAAAATTTCTAACAAAAAATAACTAACGTCATGCAAATAATGATTCAGTCAATTTTATGCAATCATGCACTAATTATAATGGTTTCATATAATGATCTTTTTAATAGCTTCAGCCAAACTTAAAGTTACTATCAAGAATACTAATTTTATTTATAGAAAACACAACAAAGAAAAAAAATAAAAGTAAGGGACTGATTAAAAAAAGAAAATGACAATTACAAAAAGTACCACGCAGGAAAATTGCGTAATTGAAATAAATATCTCTATTTTGACAGTTAATATCATCACGCGCCTTATGATGAGGAATAAAAAGCTTATTAAAAATTAAAACGTTAAAACTATTAATCATTTAAACTCCTCTTATCCAAATGTGTTTTGGTATATCTAGATAGTTAGACATCTGTTTGAGGGCCAATGCTAATGAAATTTTTCTCAACCTGAGTGTAAAGCGGCACCTTGTAGTGCTAAATTTTCAGAAATTAACTAAAGCGGATTTTGTACAGAAGCCATTTACAATAAGGTTCAGGTATGAAAGGGAAAAAGTTGCCATATTCTCAAGTTGGAAATAAACGTATTTAAACAAAATATTTTAGTTTTAGTATTGAAGAAATCAGTCTCACATTAAGTGTTTTTTTATATAAAAATAAGAGCCCATTTGATAATCATAGTTGAGTATGCCCATTTCCTTCTCTTATGGAGGCATTATATTTGACAGCTGATGATTAGGTTCGGATGACACCTAAAAGAGAAAGTTTTCATTTTTATATTGATTTATTAGTAATTATATTGTCTCTTAAATGACAAAAGTGCATTGTTTTATTTAGCTGATATAATGCGAATCAGTATGGGATTTTTTTAATAAAGTAAAATATACTTTAAAATATGGTTGGAAATTTAATACAATTAAAGAGAAAACTGTTTGGAAATAAAATTCAAAAACTGATATTTTAAATTTTAATGTGATGCAGAAATAAATTTATACAAAAAAGGCTTCGATATATTGAGAAAAAAAATTAAAACTTTGATTAACTTTTTTTCTTTTTCTTTAATATATTCCTTTATATGTTTAAAATTTTTAAACATTCTTTTTTTAGCATTTTTTTTTCACTAGAACTAACTGCATGCAAAATTTGGTAGCTCAGTATAATTATCAATTCTGTAGAATATTTTAAATGATTTTATGCCGTTCATACGTCATGAAATTTACAAATAGTCAGCCATAAAAATCTTTCTCTGAGTATATATTAGATACAATCTATCTTGACCATAATGGAAATCGCTGATTTATTTCAGGAAAATTTGCCCAAACATGGAGCATATGTGACAGAAACATACTAAAATATATATTAAAATTAGCATTTATAGGTATCAACAACATAATTAGGCTCTAAGATACTAATTAAAAAACAACAATGTTCAGCTTTTATAGCTCGCTAATTATAAACAAACTATGCGACAATACTCCAAAGGAAGAGTAACTTGTTCCACTAACTGCTATATTTAGATTTCTAATAGAGTGTGACATCACGCCGAATTCTCCTGAAGAATCTCCGAATCTCGGCTCCTAATACGGTCAGAACCATTCATACACTTCACAGAATCTTTATTTTTGTCATTAGGTTGTAAACTTTATCTAAAGTTCGTTCATTGACTTAGCATTCCATTAATACTCTCTGCAAATCTCTCTTTTTACCCAAAAGATTAGCATGGCAGAAAAATATATTGAAAAAATGTTCATTAAATATTTTAAAATATGTATTCGCTGCATATTTTATGAAATCTTAATTTTCTTACTCCAGGAATTCTAACGGCACGTTGCTGTGTATAACTTATTCTAAATTAGCCTTTTAAGGCCATGGAACTTAAGCATGGAAAATCAGTTGTAAAATTGATTAATTTACGAAAATATACTGATAAATATTAAAATATAGCCTTCGTCTTGGATGGAAAGAATAAATCACTTGCCCAAATATCACTCTTTTGAATATTCTTGTGAAAAATTCTGATCTCTCAAGCTTGAAAGGTAAAATTTTTTCGATTTTATAATTTAGAATCACTACCATTTAAGGCTTCTTCAGTTCCTTGACTCAAAATTCCAGTTTCTATCTGAATATTTAATCTTTTCTCAATATTAATTAATGTTAAATAAAGTAAGATAATAAAAGAAATTGCTTTTTTCCAGATAAATGCTTTTTTTAAAGAAGATTCTTAGTCTCTACATTCTATCATAGTTATTGTGCAGTTATAAAAAAATATAGAATTCCTTTCTTATATTTCATTATTTGAATGATATGATAAAAGATATCAATCATGAACGGGACTTTTAAATCCACGCAAATGTATTATAATATATGTTGGTACAGAAACCATGATAAATTGGTAAAAGTTTACATAATTTTTTAATATATTTTTTTATTCTTCATGTGTTTATTTGTTTATTGAAAAAATATGATGAATAAATTAGAAAAATAAACACAAAATTTTTTTATGCAATTGCAAAACAAATAATCTCCAAAGTTCTAGAGAATGAAAACTCCAAATCCGTTGAAATATGATTCAGATTAAAAATTCATTAATGATATGCTGCTGAGGTCACAAGTAATCAAATAGTATATGGTGTTTAAAAATGACCATAAAAATCTTAAAATTTGACTCAAAATCGTCATCGAAAACAAGTATAATTGAAATGAAATTCACTATGCATTCTCAATGTCAATTTTTTTTTCCTTGACGACGAATAATCAATACAAAGTTACACAATGAAATTTTGATGAAGTTTGAAGTAGCATATAGATCCAAAAGACGTTTCATTCCGATCCGCATTGGTTTGCTTCTCTAGGACAATATACGATCTTATAGAACTGGCACACCATAAGAAAAATAACAGAAACTTCGCATGGTGATATGAGAACATCTTTCTTTTGATCCAGACCTAGATTCTTCATACTACCATTTGTTTGAAATTCTGACAGAAGCATTAAGAAGAAAATTTTTTTATCAAACGAAGAAGAACAATTGTCTTCGTACATGTCCTATTTCTTTTTATCGTTTAGGAAGAAAAGGAAAAAATTCTGGATTTGTTGGAAAAGGAGCTCAGTATTAAGAAGGAAACATAGAAAAATAAGATAGTTTATTTGGAAAAGTGATAAACAGACTAGCAATAAAATAAAAAAGAATAGATTTTGTTTTAACTCTCTCTTAAATTCCGATGGTGCAATAAAATAGTAATACAATCAGCTATCAGAAATTCGTCACCCCAGATTGGCATGTTTTAACAAGATTATTATCAATGCATGATTTAGTTTGCATTTGTTGTCACTATTTCTGCTGGCATTTAACAGCATTTTGAATGCCGTTTTTCCTTTTTTTTTGTTTTGTTTTCGTTCTAGTTGAAGTTTTTTTTAAATAGGGTAGTATAAATGGTTAACATTACTTTATATTTTATAGCAGTTATATTAGTTACTTTATAGCATTGTATAAAACCTTACATATAGCATTGTATAAAACCTTACTTATAGCATTGTATAAATTGTATTTTATTGTTTGTATGTTTAAAATTAAAAGAAAAATAAAGTATAAAAGTGCCAATATAATGCACCCAGTGATCGATGTTAACAAACAATCTGCTTATATGATTACATTAGAAAGCTCTACGAAAATATCACTTTAAAATGGAGGTAGTAATAATATGGAAAAACACAGTAAAGAAATGAAAATGTGTCTCTTCAAGAAAATTTATAATAATTTATATAAAAGAAGAAGAATTTATATAAAAGAAGAAGAATTTATATAAAAGAAGAAGAATTTATATAAAAGAAATATCAATTTCAGATAATTCATAAAAAGGAATATTTTTGAAAATTTTAGAAATAGTGCAAATAAAAAAAATTTTTTTTTAAAGGTCCATATTTACATGGCAAAATAAGAGCTTAATTTCCATCCATCCATTTTCTTCTCACAAATTCAAGTTAGAATTACAAGCTTGCTTATAGTACTTGTAAATAAATGTGACACTATCATGAATTAATGCAATCAGTTCTGGTAATGTCTTTTGTTGGAAAACAGCGATAACTTATTGAACATCCCAATAGTTACATTTATTCATTCATAAAATCTTAAAATATATTTATAATCATTTCATGGTTCATGTGATCGTTTTATTAAATATTTATAACATATACGAGATTATTATTATTAGTGCAAAAAATATTTATTTATTTAATTGTTATTATTATTATTATTTGCTTTTTTTCGATGAAAAACTATTTTAGGCTAAAAAGATCACTTAAAGTGGGAAATTATTGTAAATGTTTGTTTTACTGTAAAATATTATGGTAACTGCCAATCTTTAGTTCAATAATATATTTATGAAAAATTTAAGTTTGTTTCACTGCAAAATGAGTGTGTCGGAGATAGCGCAAGATTTAAAGAGAGAACATTTTCTACAAAATTAGCAGGATGAAGATTTTGAATAAAGGAGTCAACAAATTGGCAAGATATGCTTGGTGAGTCTTTACATTACTCGAGTATTCGATTCTTTAGGCTGAAATTTCCAACTACTTTGAAGGAAACAAACATGAAAAATTCAATCATTATAGCGACTTCCGAATTTCAGTTAGGATGTTTGTACGAAGTACATTTAAAAATTGAGTTTCATTCCCATAAAGTAACAATTTTAGCACGTAGAGGTGAAATGCGATTAATTAAATGTATAATGTGGTCGTTATAATAAGTTAAACACAATTTTGAACCTTTTAATAGGTTTCATAGGCAGAACAAAATGGTAAAATATATGTTGTTGTATTAATATATTGTCTAAAGGTGTATGAAGTATTTTTTTCAAATACAGAATTGCCTTCATATTTTTATTTACCCAAATGCTTCTTTTTTATTTTCAAATAGCAATACCCGATACTGTATACATATCCAAATTCTTCAAATTAATTAATACATTCGAAATTAAAACAATTTGAATACATGAAATTTTTTTAACTTTTAAATAAACCAATTATGAATTATAAAAAGTTAAAAATTTGCATTCTTAAATTAAATGATACTTTCATTTTTTTTTTCAATATATTTCAAGGTAAAACAATTCATTCCCTATAATATTTATTTTAAATTAAAATTCTTAACAAGAAATCTAAATAAATAAATAAATAAAAATGTTTTTCTTATATAGTTTCAATTAATTTTTAGATTTATAAGCTTAATTTTTTTTATTAAAAGCTAACAAAAATTGGGCAACCAATAATTAGAAAATGGTCCGAAACATCTTTGTTCCAGTTTTTATTATTTATTTTTGTCAAATATGTTTTAAAATTTGAAGTTATGACCAAAACCTTTCAGAATAGCATGATTTTCGCATATTTAAGAGCGATTCTCAATTTTGGAAAAAGATGGTTCTCTAGCAAGAATAAAATAATTTCAATAATTGAACAGAAAACAAAGTTCTTTTAAAGGTTTTACACTAACTTATATAACCGTTGTTTATTTTGGAAATAAATGAAAAATCGAAATTATTTACAGCTTTTATTTCCTTTTTAAAAAATATATCCATTTTCTCGCATACCAGATATAGAGAAAGTATTGTAATCGTTAAAAAATAGAACTTGAAATTTTGTGAAATCTCCATGCTTTACTGATCGAAATGCACATTTTTGGCGTTATATCTGCGATCTGTGAAATTGGCATCTGTGACAAAGATAGCCCAAAAACGCTTTGAACTAAACTGATAAATTTAGTATGTGATATTTATGGTAAATTTGTAGATTTCTGACTAATTTTGAGTAAAAACCGTTCAGAGGAAATTTGCCCTTAAAGCCGTTAGTATGGAAGTTAATACAATAACTGCAAAACGAAAAGAGCGAGATGAACAAAATTCGGTATATAGATTTAAGATCTATTTATAGTGAAGACATTGTAGATGAAAATAATACGCAAATAGACAATAATATGCAGACAAAGAACCTTACTCAGAAACAACAGATTATGGACTGAATGCTGGCATAAGATATGCTGAAAAGCAATTGCATGAGAGTACATGATATAAAGATTTTCGTTGAAAATTCAGTAAATTTAATTAAAAACTTCAAAATGCTGATATTCTTCTAATATTCTACTTTCAGCAAATACCATATTGAACATCGCGTTGATTCATTTTATCACATATAAATGAAAAAAAAAATCTTCCATTAATAACTGAGCGATTCTCTATAATTCTGTATTACTATAACCAAGCAAATTGATTTTTAAACATAATTTATTAGATGGCAGAGAATTTTTTATTGAGATGGGGGCTGTTTAAATAATTTGATAGAACGTTTTTAAATAGTCAAAAAGCACATCTCTGTCATCGGATACAATTTTTTTAAAGAAATTAGTTGTTCCTTTGCTCGATTTTCTTACATATTTCCTTAAAAATGCATCTCATATGATATATGTACAAAAGTATTACGTCTAAGTGTTATGCAATTAAAATTCTCAACTGGAATCCGAAAAAAACCCTCTAAAATTGTTCAATTAGCAGCTAATCATTCATGCTAAAAAGTTTTTTTTTTTTTGTAATTTTCATGCCTTTAGGGGACAATTTTCGAAATTCTTATTTGAAGAAAAGGAATTTTCTCTTTATCATAATAAAATATGTCAATTATACCTTGAATTCAATTTAATTATCTTGCTATTTGTCACTGATTTTTTTTACAAAACTACTTTGAATTAAGGCTATGACCAATTGAACATTGAAAAATGTAGTAATATTTCCTTCGGATTTAATAGCTTAGTTATGTTAAAAAATATTTGCACTATCATTAATCACTACAATATATCATTTGCACTATATCATTATCTCTATCGTCTGTCATTTTCTGGCTAAATAAATGTCATTATCAAATTAAATAATATTTTCGCTGAACGTGAATCTTTTTTTTACGTTATGGCTCTTATTTCCAGTATTTCAAAGTACAGAGAAGAAAATAAAGTCCATATTTAGCAAAAGTAAGTTTTCTCTTTGACAGATTTTCTTCAACTTTGAGATATATATAATTTAGTTCTGAGGGTAATGCGTAATCTAATTGGTTGCGTTATTTTATTATTATGAACACATATGCATGGACAGACAAAGGCACCACAGACACAATTTTAAAAAATGTTTCTTCATACTCAAGTTATATAAAAATACTGTAACCTATTCCCCAAATTGCAAATTTTTTACTTTCTGGTGGTTTATGTAAGCAGAAAGTATTGTAATGATAGTTTGAACTCGATGAATCTTTACATTTCAAACCACCATGAGGCTAAAAAGCGCATCATTGATGCTATTTCTCTCTTTTTGTTAGCGAGCGCTTTGAAACAGACGGAAGAAATTTGGTACGTTTGCTTTAAATAAAATTTGCGAATTTTCCCACGCTGCGAACGAAATCTATTCATTCTAAGTCCAGCTGTTTGAATTCGCGTCAGCACAATAAATACAAAGCATAAAAAGTTAGATAAATTGAATTTGATGTGCAAAGTTTGATCTACAATGTAGTTGCACCAAATTTTGAACTTGTGGTGGTTAAATTCATAAGCCAGATAACAATTTCCTGGCATGAGTGTACACTTTTGCCTTGCTGTTATGGTCCCGAGTTCGAATCTAAATAATGCACATGGTGACACTGGTTTTGAATAACAAATGCAACCTTCGTGGCTCCCTGTATTGGTAGAAAAGGTCGGCTTTACCTTGGCGCCACAAAAACATTCGTCGCCAATAATAACGCTTAGACACGATAAAAACATTCGTCGCCCGCCATAACACTTGGTGAGATTTTTTTTTTTTTAAGCGTTCGTTATCCGCCAAAAACAGTTGGTGCGATGACATCGGTCGTCTCACCTCAAACTTACTGGATGGGGAGTAATGTGGTGGTAAGTTCATAAGCCAGATAACAACTTTCGAACATGAGTGTTCATTTTTGCCTAGTGGCTATGTTATACGGCTATGGATTTAATGGTTCCGAGTGCTCAAGTATCAGAAAACAAAATAATTATTTTGAGTGCTTTTTTTCAATCAAATGAAGCCAACATCAGTAGTCCCAACATTATATGTCGAAGTTTATTTATTTTAAATTTTGCGTCATTGCGATTTTGTGTTGCTGCATTTACGTGCATGCGAAAGTATACGTGGACAGACGATCAATCTCTAATCGGATACAGCTCCAAATTTGATAAAAATCATAGTTACTAATTATTGTCTTTTCATTTGTACGATCTTCTTCTCAAAGTTTTAATTCAAAATTGGAAATTTGATCACAAATTTTGTATAAAAAGTATATATACGAATTTTACCATTTATTCCAAAGTATTTTAGATAAAATATCACGTACGCTGGCAGGCAAACATTAAAAAAAATAGGGGAGAAGGAGAGCTTAGGATCACAAAGGTTTGAAATGCGAAAATTTTTCAAACTCTGAAACTTCTAAAATTTTTGGTTCCTGGTCTGAAGGGCAATTGTGTGCTAGAAAGTGGGAAGCATTAAGGACTAAGCTTTTGAAATTTTTTGACAGTTAAAAATACAAATTATTCAGCTCGGATCATATTATTGTACAAAAGTCAAACCTATTTTCCACACCTTTAAAATTCAAAAGTAATTAGTTTATATTATTAGTTTATTTTCATGTTTCTTTTCCACTTTAATTTTAGTAAATTTTTAAATAAATTGTTCTACAATAGATTTCATTTTTTTAAGACTCTGCATATATAATAATTACTTTACAACAGTATCAAATGCATTTGGGCATTTGCGTATATATGTGAGTGAGTGTGTGCATACATTTTCACTGATATATAACATTTAAAATACTTTTTTAATATGGTGAATAAATCATTATTTACCATTATTATACTATCATTAACTTAAAGCACTCTTATGTTACGACGTTTTGAACTTAAGGATCAACCATCCTTTCTTTCTATCTTTTTATGAAAAAAAAAATTGCAGATAATTACAAAGGCTTCATCATTATTGTTTCTTAATGCAACAAATCAGTTTTTTTTTTATCTCCCAGCTTCAAGATCTGAAAAGAAAAACAAAGAACCGAATGTTGCAATCATGGTTTTGAGACGACTCCGTCTGGCAATCAGAAGACAAATTAGCAAAAGGGTTGGCTATCGAGCTTCTAGCTCGCTTTTTTTCTCTTGTCTGCAAGAAGAAGGGGATGAAGCGCGTGTTCTTGAAGAAGCGCGTATTCCTTCGATGGAGCAAGACGCGGGAGGACCCTGACACAGAATTAGGGGAGGGCGCGGTCCTCTTGCCCTTTGTTCGGGTGCACACTCGGCCGCTCGACCCGAACAGGACGGCACACTTCAGCGGCGACCACTTCCTCTCGCATCGCTAAATTACCCGATGTTCCTGCAACAAAAGAAAAAACACTTCAAATCCGCGTCGTTTTCGGAAACCGTCTGCTTCCACAAAGTCCAAGGTATAGGTTGGCTTGATCTCATCGTTTTGTTTTCTTTTGCTGTCAAATTTTGATTCATTTGTAATCATTCAATGCAATACAGAATGAGGAACAAAAATCTAAATTTCTTACTCTTTTAATTGCAGAGTAATAATTTTCATCTAGTATAAGTCTTGTGACAGCATAAAAAATTGCACATTAAAAGAACTAACATGAGTCAGATTCAGCTCTATTAATCTTAATTTTAAAACACTTTTTTTTTTCAGTAAAAGTGGTTAAAGAAAGAAAGAAAGCAAAGGACTAACACCTGTAGCGAAGAACAGTAATATTTTTTTAAGTCTAGCAGCATCAGCCATTGCATTTTGACCACAACGATTTTTTTTAAATTTTGCTACTTATAAAAAGAATGCCTTGGTAATCTTATGTTCAAAATATCAAATGTTATAGAGTAAGCAATATCATTAATAAAATTATTGATTATAATAAAATGAAGATAAAAATCTAGTACACTAAAGCTTAAAAAATATGCATAGTTATTCGCATCTTTGCTTAGAACACGAAAATTATTTATATATGCATAATTATTATTCGAATTTTTATATCTTGTCGTATAAACAAATGTAAAGGAAAACCACCGTTTAAAACTAGTTTTGAAATAAAAAAAAGCATTATACTTAAAAAAATGAATTGCCGTGGAGTAAATTACTTATTGGTAATCCTATGTTTAATAAATATCCAATGCTTTGAAGGATACAAAGCTGTCAATTAAAGAATTGATGGTTTATTGATGCTTATTGGTGAAACAACACTAATTAAAGCTGATGTTTTGAATTTTAAAATGACGTAAAAACAGACTTTCTATAATAATATGTCCTGACATTGTAGAGGTAGAACATCAAATTTTCGATCAATTTTCAATTACTTCAAATTTAAATTTAAATACTGAAAAGTCATTTATTATTGAGCATACGCTACAAAATAAATAAATGAATAAAATAACTATGGAGTCTAACTAACGGTCTAAAAAGTTTTGGAATGATTTTCATATTCACGCGTCATCTAATTGACAGAAAGTTGGCTTAAAAGTATTATCATTGATAAAAACTAGCGGGATTGATTTGCTCAGAACTTTCTCATATGCTTTCAAACAAAGATCTTATACTTCTTCCTTTCCATAAAATTAAGAAACTTGAGTAAGGCCACGATCGTTTTGCATGGTAATAGCGAACAAAAGGTACGAAATATAGTTATTTCATATGAATCTACCGTGCAAATATATACTTATCCCCCCCAATTGATCGCAATTAAAAATAGATACAGAATTACAGTTGTAGTCAAAAAGGTTACATACCGAACTTCGTAGCAAATGTACAGTCCGACAGATTGTCCATTTACAGACAGATGTATTTCAAGGTTTTTTAAGAATCGACATTTCAGATCCAAATTTTATATGTCTAGATTTTAATTTTTTGAAGTTATCGAGGTTACTTACCAGACAGAAAAACCTCCTATTCAAGGATTTCAATTTCATTCCACCAGATCAAAATATGTTTGACTTTCTGTCTTCAAAAGTAGAAAAACAAAACACCAATAAAAAAAATCGCAATCAAGAAGATTCATCAAAATTCCGTCTTTGGATTTTTCAAACTCAAACATTTAAAAATTGGAAGGTTGGGGATTTCTTTGCTTCCTTTCATCTTTTAAAGGACATCTTGAAATATAATTACAAGTTATTATAAAAGCATAAATCTTTCTCCTAAAAACGTACGGAAACGCTGTTTAAAGTTGATTTCTAGATTTGATATAAATGCAAGTGAATTAAATCCTGCTGTTAATCTTCACATAATTTAAAACATTTGATCAAACATAAAATTTTAATAGACGGAAAGTAAAATCCTGCCTACATAAAAGAAATATGGTAGCAAATTATATAATGCATTTATTACATTTACGAATAAAATTGATTACAGTTTCAAAAGCATACACGAAAGGACTGCGATATGCAAAATGTGAAGGAATTGCTTCTCAGAAACTTATGAAGTTCTTAAACTACTAATGTAAATATGATCACATATGAATTTGATTATACGCTTACTGAATACTAGTTTGCAAGACGGCTATTCTCACTTATTAAACCTATTCAGAAAAATTAATAATAATGATTGAAATCGAGGAAGAATTGACTCTTATACAACGATTAAACTTTGATACTTTTAATATTTCTTATACGAAGTATACAAAGAAAAAATGTATTGTAATAAACGAAAAATTCTAATTTGAAGTTTTGACAACTCTCTAGCTTCATTCTTCGCAGCATCTGAAATACACATTTTCGGAATAATATCTGTCTTTTTGTCTGTGATCCCAAAAAATCCTTTCAGATAGACGTACAGAATTTAATTCATAGTCTTACTCCAGATTTCTAGATTTCTTCCAAATCTTGAACGAAATCCATTCAATGGAAGTTCACACGTGCGCTTATCCAATTATAAGTTAATACGATTACTACAAAGAGAAGAGAGATAAGTGAATGAAATTTGGTGCATAGAATTAACATCTAAAGTGTTGGTATCTTTCAAGTTTGAAATCAAATCCATCAAAGGAAGGACTACCTGTCGATCGATACTTTTACAAGCGTGTGAACAAGATCAATAAAAAATACAATGACTTAAATATATGTAATTTGATATACGATTTTGTGACTACGCTTGTAACTATGCTTTAAATTTTGATTTTAATCTGTTGAGAAAATGCTATCCAAACTACAAAATAAATATTATGACACTTGTGCAATAACAGCATCTGAGCGATTAGTTGCTAAAAAAATTACCAAAGTATATGATATTAAAATATTGCTTTAACTTTTAGTATTCATAGCTTCTCACAGTTTGGCACCACTGGGCCTCTACACTACCTTACCACCTGTATTTGTATACTGTATTTTTCAAAGTCCATTTCTAAAATTAATTTAGAAGTGACGGGGAAAGATATACAATATGTACTATGATTAGAGGAAAAAGACAGCACCTTGAAACATCCTTCCTTCTTTGAATTTACGTAAACTAGTGAAAAGAAGCTTGATCTATATGTTTTTTGTTCGCCACACCTATTTTCTGAAAAATCAGAATCTGATATCTAACTTGCAATCTTTCATTTTCGAAGTCAAAAATTTTAAAACCAGGCCAATTTGAAACCGAAAATTGGCGTTTGAAAATTGAAATTTGGCGTAAAAACCATGCAATGCCTAAATATTTGCATTGTACTGTTTTATTAATTTAAAATTTAGATAACTTAATTATGCAGCAGTAAAATTATTTAAAATTAATATTGTTTGCAATGTACTTACAAACAATTATTGATTTAATATTTTGACTTATTACATCGTATGCATAGGCCCTTTAATTTAATTAAATCTTCTTTTTAATTAACCTGAATTACATTTTATATAATAAAAATATATTTGTACTCAGAGATTAAAAGTAACTATACAAATTATGTGAAAGCCAATTATTTAAATTTATTATCATATTTACAAGAATAAGAATCAAAACTCTCGAAAAAAATTGATGAAAAAACATTGACCTGAGATTACAATGATTGCAAAGACACACAAAAAAACACTATGTTTTCTATGATTTTAAATGTTTCAAGATAAGAATTAAACAATTTCGATTCGGGAAAGTGAGGATTAGTTTACTTTATATAACAATTGATATGTGGGTTCGAGGCTAAATGATGAATATTTAAAATTGTCCTCGTAATTTCGGATTCTGATCAGATGACGAGTTCCACATGTGAACTGGCGCAATTTCTCTTTTGCCACCATTTACATCCGACGAGTGACAATCGGAGCAATCTCTTTTAATTACTTGACCACTTACATGCATTCTATGACCCTGAGAGTTACTTACCAGTCGGATGAATAAGGACATCTCAAATAATAATGATATAACAAAGAAATTATAATTAACCTGTATGGATTCAACGAACAACAGGAACGCATACATGACAAAGTATTTTTTTTTCTTAAGCAGGGCAATCACGATTCTCTATACCAAGTTAATAAAGTGGAGGCATTTCAAAATGATTATCAACGTGAAAACTTTCATAGCATGGGAGGAAAAAGGGGTAACCAAACCGTCTTAATTGTCATCAGCTCATTTCTATTGCTCGATTTAAAATGGATAGTCTATGATTACTAAGAAAAAGAGAAGAGTGTAGAATGAGAAAAACGAATGAATTTTCTGACAAGATGCTCATTGGTGGTAGATGGGGATAGAGCGAAGCTTGATTTGGAATAATCGTAAATAACTTATTCGCCATAAAATAGATAGCGCCGCCTCCGAAAAAATGGAACCCCCTATTAGATTGTTAATCCATTAGTACTCTATTAGTGCTGTGTAGAGAGATGAAAAATAATAGACTTTAATTTTGTATATTAAAACCACCAGCATCTATTTGTGAAGCTAAGACTGTTGTTAAAACACCATGAATTCTTCTAGAAAATTAAAAATTGATGAATTTTAGATTTCCTAAACTCTTTGCCGCGTAAAGAAATGCATTTTTTAAAACTTTAGAAGCATCTAATTAATTAAATAAAGATAAGATAATTCTTCAAAAATAAATTTTAAACATATCTCATTGGAGCAAAGAAAACGAACATATCAATCTTCATTTTCATCGTATCATTTGGGAATCTTCCGCCATCTATCGGCCAACCAACGAAACACTTGACAGTGTCCAGCTGTTGTCCGAACAGAAGCTACTCGTTTGAGCCCAGAAACGATGCTTGTCATTAAAAAATCATTAACCGAACGCACACACCACCAGACAACTGAAAGAGAAAAGAAAGCCCACCCCTTTCTCTCCTCGCACCCTTTTCCTGGCTCAACGAGGCATGATCCAAGTCGCGTGTTTGACCTGAAGATTATTGAGATTATTATTACTATCACACATGCTTGGCGATGTTTTAAATGCGATAACTATTTCGGAAAACTGGTTTCTCTCTATGTTCTTAAATCTATCAAACCGGCGCTGAAATGTCTACTGATAGCTTTTATGTTAATGCAAGAGCCTTCCTATTATTAGTCAAATCCGATAATGTTTCAATTTCCTTTTTTGTGTGTGGTGTTTGAATTTCAATGAATGATTGTTAAAGGAATATTTCATTTTCAAAAAAATAGATGAAAATGATAACTATTCGTTTATTTCATAAAAAGAAGTATTGCACTGGGGTTAGAATTATTTAAACAATTTCAAACAAGATGGTCCATTTTATGCTTGCCTTCGAACATTTTAAACCTAAAAAGTCATTGATTAGCAAAGATATGCATTTTTAATACAAAATCTTGGTAATCAATGAAAAATATGCTTTTGAGACAGACTCTGAAGATGGAATATCTACCATATTTACGGTAGTTAAAACTGATTTAATCTAATTAGTTTTCATTTTACTAGTGGATAGATTTAAAACAAAACAAAAAAGAAGACGAAGGAAATTTTTGAACTGCTTAATGACAAAATTATTTTATGATTGTTTTTATTACTATGAGGCTTCTTTTAAAATAGCATATTGGGATTGAAAATGTAGGCCATAGAGTTAATTTATCTAAACATGTGGTAATAAGAAATCTTTTCGAATTCAAAAACAAGTCTTAAAGGATTAATGAGCTTACCAGCAGAATACAAAAATAAGACAGAAAACTGCTTCGTCTTAAATTATTTTATCGATTCTTTGAAATGAATACATCAACATTTCTTATTTAAATTCCTTTCTTTTCTTTAGTTTCTTTATGGAGATACATTTTCTGTTTTTGCGAAATTTTTTTGCCCAAATTATCAGAAGAATGCTTTTCTAATTGAATAAGTGGCACGAACATAAACATTTTACTATTGTTGCAAATAGTTAAAAATACCTTTCATTTATACTCTCTTTCAAGAAGCTACTATAAGAGATTTAATAATGTTCTAAATATATTATTTATTATTCAGTAAAATCTCTTTATACTTTAAAAAAATTAACTGAAAGATTTTATTTGATATATTTCAGACAAGCTGATGTATTTGATTTTTGTTTTCCTTTCTAATTGACCGTCTGTCGGTCTTCACATTTAAAAACACGTAGACGCGATGCTTCAAAAGCGTAGTGACTTAAATATATCAAATTTTGTTTGTGATCTGTGACTATAAGGACAATTTTGTGTAAGATCATTGTTTTAATTGATTAGGGAATACTCACTTAAAAGACAAAATAGATTTTAGAATACTACTAATCACATATCAAGAATTAATCGCCAAAATTTCACCAAGATGGCGCTATAAAAATTCTAATTTAATTCCAATATTAATAATCATTGTAAGCCAGTGTTATGCAAGGCACTCTCTGGGATAGCATCTTTTCTTGAGATTATGCAAGAAAGTTTTAGGGATGTCAGACACGCTTGTTAAATACAGAAATAATTATATTTATCACGGTGTAGATTCATTATTTCCATACATCATGCCTAATTTCGAAAACCAGCAAAGAACATTTTACATTATTGTCATTTTTACATGTTCAATTCCTCTCTCTGTTTCACCTTTTAGGTGTTGTTTCTGATGTTCTTTCATATTTTTTCTTTCTTCCAAACACAAGCCCGCTATTACGAAGACAGGATTTAAGTCGATAGGGAGCGCTAACTAGGGCCAAGAGTAGGACTTTGCCACACAAGCATAACTCATTTGCTAGCACAACCCCTTTTTACAGGAGATAACATTCACACATCTCACAAAAAGAACAGAGGAAGAGCAACCATGCCTGAACAGGGACTCGAACCCCTTACTCCCTGATCACGGAAAAGACGCGCAATCCTTATGCCAGGATGCCAATTGTTTTTTAAGATTTATCAAATAGTAAAGGAACTCTTTTTAAATAATTATGTATTTTCTATAAGTAGTTCAACAGGTACAAAAAATAAAACTCTTTATGATACACATGCAGAATTAAAATAAAAACGATATTTGTATTAGGCGAGAACATTAACATTTTGGACTTGGTTGGGAACAAAAGTCAGAATGAAACATTTTAAAAAATTCACTTGCTCTCAGGATCTTATTTCTTGTAAGTTCTTAAGCCTATATGAAAAGTCATTTCAGATTTCAAATTGGCGATAAGAATTCTATGAACATTTGCGTCGCAAACAGTCTTGATACGTGTTAAATCCGTTAAGGTTATGTAGTCTCTTTGTGGAATATAGAGGTTTGAAGAGTGAATGCCCTTTCAAGTAGCATCCAAGTCATTTGTGTGGTTCAAAATTTACATAGTTTCTGTCTAATTAATTTTAATCTATCTTTAAAAAAGAGATAAATTTAATTAAAAATTTCTCAAAGAAAATAACATATTTGATAAAAAGAAACAATCCTAAATTGGGTGAAAAAAATTCTGCTTTCGGGTGGATAGACTAGAAAGACGAATTGCAAGATAAATTCAACGCCAAAATTTATGAGTATTTTGAAATAAATGAATGCATAATTTTTTAGGCGATTTTTAAAGATACATTTAATGATTCGGTAAAATTCGTTAGCCTTTTTGTTTGTCTTTCTCTAGCAAAAAATGTATCTCATCAACGATATTAATTTCTTAATTGAATAATTTGAAGAGACTGGCTTATTTTGTGAGAATTTAAACAAAATATAAGATTTTGCCAACGTAAGAAAAGTAATATAGTTCCAATTAAAGGGCTGTGTAGATAGATACCCGGTTTTGTTAGATCAGGTGTACGATTATATTAATTCTCGATTGTACCTGATACAGCCTGTAACTAATTCTTTACCGTCGTAATAAACTCTAGCACTCGGTGCGTAACGTTTCTCGCATTTGTACAGAAACTGATAAAAGTAACTCATACGAATGAGATTCCAAACTGTGATTTCGCTTCTTCGGATGGGATAGTGATGGCAATGTGCCAGGACCTTGGATTTGGCAGTAATTTATCGTTGAGAAGGAGGAGAAAAGGAAAGAATTTTGTGATTTAGTTGGTATTGGGGAAAGAGGAGATTATTTGGTGTTATATGCATTATTATATGAGGTAAAGGTCTATAATGGTTAGGAATGAAAAAAATTCATTCAAAGAAAAACATCGTGTATCCCCAAAGCGAGATCGAGACAAAATGGTGAAAAATATAGGCTATATCAACATTACTTTGTATCAGATTGCTATACTATCACCCCTTTGAAAACGATTGAGGTGGAAAGGATTATCAATCGGCATCATTTTGTCCACAAAAAAATTGATTACGAATCTAGTCTACTCTTAGTCTGTATCAGTTTTGTCTGCCCGATGCAAACATACGGATAGATGAATAAAAGATAGTGTTTAATATCACTCAGCCTTACTTTAAATGAAATGAAATTGCGTATTTTTAACTGCTATTTTTATCTATATTTATAGTAAAGAGTTTAGATTGAACATCTCTTCAAATTATTCATGACAAGAATGAAGCAAAAAAATATATATATATTGCCTTATTGATACTCATTGTATGTGTATATATATGTTTCTAATAAAAAGTGATGTGAATACCCAGAACATTTTCCTTTCTCATTAATATTTCCCAGAATCCATTTTGCTTTTAAGTATTAAATATGCTCTCGTTTCCCTCAGTTTCTTTCTTCTTCTTCTCTCTCTCTTTCTTTTTTTATAAATCAAGAACACAACTCCCTTCAAATTTCAACTTTAAGTTAATTTTTTATATTATATATTTTAAATAATTGATTTGCAAAGTAATATAATAATGAGGCTTGTTCCGGATGTTGCCGAAGGTATAAGGTTCAACTCAAGGATAGGGCTTAAGTCGTCTATGTGAGACAAAAGTCGTACTTCCGCCTCAAAGCCTTACCATTTGCGATGAATGTGCAGTATTTACTTATTATAATTATTTTTTATTTCTCTTTTCTTGACCATTTTGTAAGAGGTTGTTAATTAGTCATCATAATTAACAATTAAAATTAGCATCTTTTGATGAAAAACTGTAAAACTGTAACTTTTTTTTATAGCAAATAGACATTTTATTCATTCTTTCAAATAGAGATAAATTTCCCTTTTTGAAATGTTCTCATGCAAATAATAATGATAATAATATTTACACGGTCTTCTGCCTTATCAACAACAATTTTTTTTAATACCAAATGGAAAAGAAATTTTATTTTAGAAGGAAATGGAATTTCTTTCTTGAGAATTATAAATATGTAGAATTTACCAAGTAATTAGGCGTCTAAATCTAAAGAGCTTCTATCTCTATCAAATCTACATTCTCCAATACACTGATGGGAAAAAAATCCCAACACCAAGAAAAAATTATTGTACAGTAATGAAATTTTAGGAATACATTTGTCTAGGTAACATATTTAATTGATTAAAGTTTCAAGATCACAGGTAGAGCCATTGGCGAGACGAGCCATTTCAAATGTGAAATGTTGATACATGAGTAACCGGTGTAACCACCAGAATTTTGAATGCAAGCATTCAAACGTGCATGCATTGTGTCGTACAGGTGTCGGATATCAGTTTGTGGGATGGAGTTCCATGCCTGTTGCACATGGGTGGTCAATGCAGGGACGGTTAATGCTGGTTGTGGATGACGCGTCCAATGATGTCCCATACGTGCTCGATTGGAGAAAGATCTGGTGATCTAGCAGGCCAAGGCAAAATGTTGACATTCTGTAGAGCATGTTGGGTTACAACAGCGGTATGAGGGCGAGCTTTATCCTGTTGGAAAACACCCCCTTGAATGCTGTTCATGAATGGCAGCACAACAGGTTGTATCACTAGACTGACGAACAAATTTGCAGTCAGGGTGCGTGGGATAACCACGAGAGTGCTCCTGCTGTCATACGAAATTGCTCCCCAAACCATAACTCCAGGAGTCGGCCCTGTGTGTCTAAGCCGCAGACAAGTCACTAGCAGGCGTTCACCTGGCCTCCTTCTAACCAACAAACGGCTATCACTGTCACCAAGGCAGAACCGGCTTTCATCAGAAAACACAACAGATCTCCACTCCGTCCTCAAATGAGCTCTAGCTTGACACCACTCACGTCGCAAACGGCAGTGGTTTGGAGTCAGTGGAATGCACTGTACAGGGCGTCTGGCTCGGATCTGCCCTTGAAGTAACCGATTTGTAACAGTTCGTTGTGTCACTGTGGTGCCAACTGCAGCTCGAATTTCAGCTGCAGGCGCAGTACGATTAGCCATACGCCGAATACGACGGTCTTCCCTCTCAGTAGTACCACGTGGCTGCCCGGAACCTGGTCTTCTTGAGGCAGTACCTTCCCTTGACCACTGCCGCCAATACTCATGCACAGTGGATACATTCCTGCCAAGTCTTTCAGCAATATCGCGGAAAGAAAACCCACCTTCTCGTAGCCCTACAACACGACCTCGTTCAAACTCAGTGAGCTGTTTATGATGGCTTCTTCGTCTTCTCAGAGGCATCCTTGACTAACATTAACCCACTACGTCAAATCTCAACTGTAAATAACGATCATGAACCTTACAACGCTTATTTAAAGCAAACCTCATTTGCATATTCATAGTGTCACTACTAGCGCCACACTTACGCGCGTAGCTCGAAATTTGAATCCACGTCATCTTTCAGATGTATAAACACGCCTACCAAATTTCGTTTATCTAGCACAGCTCCTTCTTAGTGTTGGGATTTTTTTCCATCAGTGTAATATAAAATATAATCTCTTAGACTTTCATTTATTTCCTATATAACTCTCAAAGTAAAAATATAATATCCAACATTTTAATTCCGGGGGATCCAAAAGTGAGGACGAACTTTAAAAATGAATAATTCGAAAACGAATTAAGATAAAAAAAAAATATGCTGTTTGCACCAAACGAATGGAAAAGAAGCCGGGTTTTTTGTGGCAACGAAACAAAAATACTTATGTTAACGACCAACAGATGGCCCTGTCGGATTTTTGATTTAGGCTCAAAGCAATAAACCATATAAAAAAAAGCGACAGCTGCAGGTTATGGTAGTCGAGGCTTATATGCATGGAAATGCTGTCCGTAGTTGAGAAAGCCCCCTCTTAGTTAAACCATATTAAAAGTATTCGGAAAGTGCCACTGCGGCGTTGCGAGTATATCGCTACATGAAGGGTATGCGAGATAGTAAAGGACCAATAACATCTGCATTGAACAAAATGATGAAGAAATTGAAGCTACAGGTTCTTTGGTGTCATGTACAAGAAGTGGAAGTCCCTCAGCAGCCGCTGCTGTTGCTACGAGAGTGAAGCAGATGGCGCATATCGGCGGTTTCTGCACATGGGGAGAGCAGTGCTCCAGAAGTTTCAAGACAGACATGAGTGTCGTATGGAAGGGTATGGAGAGCATTGCAAATAACTTTGAAACGGTATTCCTACAAGTTGAGACATAACGAAGAACTGAAACCTCTTGACTTCGACTTTCGCCGAGATTTTGTGAATTTAGTATTCAATAAGATGGAATAGCTGCCCGCCTGGCTTCAAACGGTGATTTGGACAGGTGAAGCGCATTTCACATTCTGATGCTGTTAACATCTACAATTGTCGAGTGTGCACCGCAGAAAATCCATATGCATTTGTTGAGGAGCTCTTGAAACAGCCTAAAGTGACAGTTTGGTGTGGCTTCACTGCTGGTTTTATAATTGGCTCATTTTTTTTCGCGGAAGTCACAAAGACAGGTTTCAAAACAGTTTCTGTCACTGGTCAGCGATATGCAGCACTGTTACGGAACAACATTATTCCTGAACTGCAAGCGCGACAGGCACTCCAATCACCTTTATGCAAGATGTACCACCACCTCATATTGCTCTGCTTGTGCAACGTCTGTTAGGCTCAACATTTGGAGAGGATCGCATTATCAATCAATACTTTAATCACGCATGGAATCAAATATCTCCCGAACTGACACCCTGTGACATTTGGCTGTGAGCATTCTAAAAGTTGAAAGTGTACCGTGACCAACCGGCATCACCAGGAGCATTGGAAAATGCCATCCGCCAAAATGTGTCTGCCATTGTTGCCACTCATCTTGTATTTCCCAGTTCCTGTTGCCCTTTCTAATTAATTAACTTGTTACTGAGGTGAAGGAACTGACAACGAAGAAAGATTTTGAATTAGAATTCCATCCATGATTATGTAGATGATAGTTCCATTTTTCTGATGTTGATAAAAATAGTTTTTATAAGAAAGAAAGTCTTCAGTCACAGCAAAGTGGTGTCCGCGACAGGACAGAGTTTGTACTTTGCGTTTGAAGAACTTGAAATTAAAAATATGTACAGGTACGAATGATTAAATTTCTGCTTATAAGTATACGATATGCTGTTTATAATGATCAAAGTGATTTAAGTTTAAGAAAATATAATCACTTTAATTGCTTCAGTATAATCCGAAATTAAGAAATTCTTACAAATCATTTTAAGTAATTGCTTTAAGCGCTCATTTAATATGAATGTTCTAAAAACAAGACGAAAGAGAGTTAAGAGCTTCGTTTACAGCTACCGTGAATAAGTTAAGCCATATTTAGTGACGAAAGTAAACGCCAAGAATGGCAATAAGCTATTCGTGTTGTCAGTTACAAGATAAATTTTTACGTTTAGAGGAGATTCAAAATAAAATCAGTCATTACTTTTGGAAAATACCGAGGCTGTTAATGAATACGAAGCTGATTTCGAGGCGGCAGAGGAACATAGAGATACTTTTCTTGAGATTAATTCAAACATAGAAACGCTATTAAATAAAGATTCTCGATCTGTTTTGGGAGGTTCTGCAGAGTGTGATGCAGTAAAATTAAAATTACCCAAATTTGAATTTAAAACGTTTTCGGGCGATTCTAAAGAATATTTAACATTTTGGAGTATTTTTTCAAAAATACATGACTCAGAGGAACTGACTGCTATATACAAATTCCAGTATTTATACCAGTATATGGTACCTGATTTAAGCGTAGCTAGATTAATATCCAGTTTCCCAATAACGGCTGAAAATTATCCGAAAGCCAGCCAACAGCTGAAATAAAGATTTGGCCGGGAGGATCTCCTAGTACCTATGTCCGCGATCTCCTTTCACTGTTCTGAAAAATGCTACGGCCGGAAAGAATGCACCTGATTTAGCCACCCTCTACGATCTGCTAGAGACAAAATTAAGAGCATTGGAAAGCTTAGGGCGCTCAAAAGAAAAATTTGCTGATTTTCTAGAGCCATTGATTGAGTCATGTTTGCCAGAAAAAGTTTTGCGGCATGGTAAAGGAGTAGAATTTCAGAAAATATTGATGACACTACAAGTCCGTGATCCATGGAAAAACTTATGTCCTTTTTACGTCATGAAGTCGAATCAGAAGAAATGATCCGTTTAGCTCGTGATGGATTTGATAAAGATAAGTTAAATGGTGCAATACGAAAAGATTGCCAAAAATTGGTACTCAAAGATGAACTCACTGCGGCTTCGTTAATTTCAAGCACAACTGGAGCAAAATTTAATTGCATTTTCTGTAACCGCCCTCATCTCAGTAAACACTGTCAAAAATATTCCGAGATGAATTATGAAGACAGAAAATCACAAGTTATAAGTAAAAGATGCTGTCTCGTTTGCCTTAAGTTTGGACGCATTGAACGAAAGTGTTTTTTTTTTTAATTTTCCAACAGAGACATTATGTATTATTTTGTCCAGAAGGAAAAAGAAAACGTTTTGTCTAAGGACAGTACGGCCGATAACGAGAAGAAACATTGCTAACAAATATTTCCACTGAACCCAAAATATATCTCAAAACCATCATGATCAGACTACGAAATAAAGACAAGGAAATCTGTGTCCGAGAGTTATTGGATGATGAATCGCAGAGATCTTATATTGAAAAGAATTGAGCTGCAGAACTAATCCTTTCTCCCTCTGGAAGAGAAATATTTTCTCAAGGATTGTTTGAAGGAGTAATTTCTCCTGCTTCTGAGCATAAAAGAAACATAGTAAACGTAGAAAGCTGAAATCGCAAATATTCAACTCCCTTGTCTCTTCTCGAGCAACCAAGGATATGCTCAGCCCTGCCTAGAATCCGTGATAGAAAATTGATTTCTGAGCTTGCTTCTCGAGAAATAAAACTAACAGATGTTGGAAAAGATTCACCACCCATACGAGTTCTTCTGGGAGCTGATATACTTTGAAGCCTTTTGATTGGGACAATAGAGGTATATCTTCAGGTGTATCTGCAGTTGAGACCTTACTGGGTTGGACAATTCTAGGACTGCGGAAGAAAAAACAAATTGTTAACCTAGTCACATTAAGCTTTCAAAATATGGAGATGCCTAAAATGTGGGACTTAAAAGTTTTGGGTATCACAGATCCCATAGAGAAGCAAAATGAAAGCCTTCTTGAAGATGAAGCATTGACTCGTTTTAAGGAAACGATTAGGATCTGTGAAGATCAAAGATATGAAGTGCCATGGTTAGCCAGACATCCTACTCTAAATGATAAATGTGATGCAGCAGAATTTAGACTTCGTACAGCAGCTAAACGTTTGATAAACGAAAATTACATTGAAGCCTATGATAACTTAGTCAAACAGGGGGAATCAGAATCCATTATAGAAGCTATTCCAATGGATGAAATTGCTAAGGAAGTCCATTATCTTCCTCACAGACCCGTCATTGAGTTATCAAGCAATACCACAAAATTTCGCCCAGTTTTCGACGCTTCGTTCAAGAAACCGGAATTATCCTCCTTGAATGAATGTTTAAGTGTGGGACCAAGTCTTATACAAAAAATACTGCCTCTCCTGTTGAGATTTTGTTCTGGTGCCATAGTTGTAATTGCAGATATAAATCAGTCATTTCCACAAATGCGTTTGAGACCTAAAGACAGAGAGATGTCATAAGATTTTTATGGTAGAAGAAAGCTGAATGCTAGAAAATAAGAATTTATCGTCATTGTCGAGTAATCTTCAGTGTTTCCTCTAACCCTTTTCTGCTAAATGCCACTATAAGTAACCACCTAGAGAGAGAAAAATTCCAGATAGAGAGCCTCAGGAAGACAATTGGTCATTTATGAGAAGGATTCTACGTGGAGAATTTAATGGCGAATGTTAACGAGGCTAAAGAATTGGAATAACTGAAATCTTAATCCATAGAAATAATGAATGAAAGCGCTTTTGAATTGCACTGTTGGGCTTCTAATGACTCTAGGGAAGATCCAAATATGCAAATGGTACTTGGTTTGAGTTGGAATGTAGTCAGAGACGAACTTTCTTGCAAACTACCATCAAATTTAGATTGAACCCGATAAACCGGTTCCAAAAAGGGTGATGATTTCACACTGCACATCTTTACAGATACTTCTGCCTACGCATACGCTACCTGTGGCTTTCTACGATTACAAGGTCAAATTACAGTCAAACTCATAGCAGCTAAAGCTCGACAATCTCACGGCTTGAATTGTTGAGAGCAGCTTTAGGTGCTCGATTTGCAGAAACTGTACATTCTATCCTACGAAAAACTTCTAAAATCTACTTTTGCGCCGATTCAATAGTAGTTTTAAGTTAAATAAAGAAAAAAGAGTCGTGGAACACATTTGTGGGAAATAGAGTAAAGGAGATCAGGGATTTAACCAATTTAGATAACTGGAAACATGTTCCTGGAGAGATCCTTAATGCATGCTGCTGATCTGGCAACCCGATTCTGTGACTGGTTTGAGCTACTGCAAAGCCAATGGTGGGAGGATCCAAGTTGGCTGTATAAAGACGAAGAATTTTGGCCATGTTCTGAGGTATCAGAGATTCCGGATGAAACCTTTCTAGAGCAGAGTAAGACAGTTGCGACAAATTTAATCACAGGAAACGAAGAGAGGTTTGGAGATATATTCTTGTACTTTTCAAGCTATACGAAAGTTCTATGAATGTCAGCTTATGTTCTTAGATTTTGCAACACTATTAAGAAAAACTCTCCTAAGTTAGTCTATTCTCATTCACGTGAAGAGATAGAAAAGGCAGAGGAGACTGATAAAAATCATGCAGTTAGAATGGCTCTCTGAAATACGCGAGAAGTATAAGGATACGACATAGTTTTTCGAAGAAAATGACTCACTGAAAGTTGAAACAAGCCTAATTCTCAGTCAGTGTGTGGAACGTGTGGCCAAGGTCCACCTAACCAGGATTCCATTAACGCAAAGTTTGAATCGCTCATGAAATCGATAGACGAGAAATTTGAAAAGAAAGTAACTTTGATAACAAATATGTTGATGAAATCAATAGACACTATAATTGAAAACATCTACAAAATTTTCGCGCAGGGAAGACAATTATCCTCTTCCCCTGCTCGTAAAAAGAGTCTTGTTTCTATCCTTAATCAAAATGTATCTAACATTCCCTGGAATACCAGAGTTTCTTATGATGAAGAACTGCCTGACGGTTAGTTGGTGGTTCTTTGTTTTTGTTGTTTTGCTCGGCTGTTTTTTTTTTTGGTGTTTCGCATCTTTTTTGACTTGTTGTTTACTTTGTCATTTCTTGTATTGTTGTATCGCATCTTTTCTGACTCGTTGTTTACATTGTCACTTTTTATATTGGTGTCAAGTAACGCCTTCTTATTTGCCTTTTTGACATTCCTTTTTCTGCAGCTTCATCAGCTAAGTCTGAAGTTTTGTGTATTTTCCAAAGTTTGGAATGGGGTCGTTTTCTTGCGCCCTCTTTGTTTGGTGTTTTCTTTTTTTCGTTAGAAAATCAGGATTTTCTTTCCATTGATTTATATTTTTTAACTAAGTATGTCATTTGTTCAATGGAACTGCCGTAGTATTAAAAATGAACGCATCTGGTTACACCAACCTCCCTTTTCAAATTCAGACTTTTGGATTTTTCAGGAAAGCTATCTTAAAGTGACGGACAATTTTTCTCACCCCCATAAAATTATCTTTCGTACCTATTGAAGTGATCGGTTGGGTGGTGGTTTACTGATAGGAATACCTAAAAATTTGGCTCCTGAGTCAAGAAAATGATCCGAATTTAGAGTTACTTGCAGTTGAAATTCATAAGGATAAACAAAAATTCATAATCATAAATATTTACGCACCACGTGGTTTTAACATAGATCAGATTAAAACATTTTTAGTTAATCTTAGCCATCCAACTTTCATTTTTGGAGATTTTAATCTGCACCATTCCCTTTGGGGTGGAAATTATCACTCACCACATAGCGAGGAATTTGTTGACTGGCTGAATAACTCCGACTTTACGATTCTAAATACCACATACCCAACACATATCACTAGCTCCAATAGTAATTCTATCATTTATCAAACCTTATGCTCTAATTCTCTTTTTCATGAAACTGAATGTTATATTTTTGGATGCACTTTCGAAAGTGGCCATTTACCCATAGTTGTATCATGGTCGAAACTGAAAATATCATATACATCCCTTAAAAATATCAATTGGAACCTAATTATGAAAGAAACAAATAAAATATTCAATTCAAAGTGCCAACCAAACATAAAAACTATTACTGATAAAATCTCCCATACAATTAACAACTATACAACAATCAAAACAATATCTAATGAATACCCACCATGGTAAAATACCGCTTGCCATAATTTTAGACGCTTAAAAAAACATGCATGGAAAAAAGCAAGACGCAATATTTCGACATCTGATTGGTTCAATTATAAAAAATACAGAAGCAGATTAAAATTTCATATTAAAAAAGCAAGAGAAAATTACCGGAATAATCTGAGTAAAATATTACAAAACCCTAGATAATTTTTTAAAATTTTAAACAAAATATCGAACCATACCAACCCCAATATTAAAGATAATGACATTATTTTCTATAATAATCGCTATATTTGCAATTCGAAGACCCAAAGTAATCTTTTTGCAAAGCACTTTTCAAAGCAAACTCTGAAATTCCAACCTCTTCCAATTGACAATAATGATAACAACGAATTCCTGAATAAAACTATAGAAATGTGGGAACTTAAAAGAGCAATTCAGAAATCAAAAAATTCCACCCCAGGTGCAGACAAAATTACTGTAACATGGTTTAAAAAACTAGATGATACATCACTTAACAAAATACTTCAAATGTTTCAACAACAACTTGATGGTTCCGCATCCCAAAAAGCGGGAAGCATGAAATTATCATCCCAATTCCCAAACCAAATAAAGATAAAACAAAAATAACTTCTTATAGACCAATAGCCCTTACTTCAGTATTCTGTAAAATGTTTGAACGCATCTTAGCGCAACGCATAATGCATTATATCGCAGCTAATAAAAAATTGAATCCTAACCAACACGGCTTTGTACCCTTTAGAAATAATCATACTGCAATTTATAAAATTTACACTGCAATTTCAGAAGCTCATAAAAACAAAATTTTTTCATTGGCATAAGTTTAGACATAAAAAGTGCATATGATTCGGTTCACATTGACGATTTAATATACAAATGTATCCAACTTGGCATTACAGGAAACATCGCTAAATGGATGCATAATTTCCTTCGAGAACGGACATTCTAAATTAAATGGAGAAACATTTATTCCGAAGTAAAATTTCTTTATAAAGGTTTGGCTCAGGGGAGCGTCATCTCACCAATTTTGTTCGCAATATTCCTGAATGATTTTTTCGAGACCTTGGATCCAAACATTGATTGTTCGATTTTTGCTGACGACATTTTCGTATACTGTTCTCATGATTCGATAAATTATATTAAAACGAAGTTACAAAATACAGTGGAAGACATATATGCATGGTGCAATTACTAGAAACTATCCATTAGTGCAAAAAAAAGTGCTATAATAGATTTATCTAAAAAAAAAATAATAAACGCCCTACCCTGTATAAAATATGCTGGTATTCCCCTAACATGGAGTGAAACGATTAAATATTTAGGAATCCAGTTTTCAAGAATTAAACAAAATAACAGAATATTACAAAATTTAAGAACCAAGGCTCTTAAAAAAACTTTCAGTCTCAAAATACTAGATTCCAAAAGAAACGGTGCAAGAACGAAACACCTAATTACAATCGCTAACAACAGTATACTTGGCACATTCTTGTATAGTTGCCCCATAATTAATAAATTTTCCGAAACACAATTCAAATCTTGTAATGCTATACAAACAATGGCACTCAGAGTAGCTCTCGGAGTACCAATTTGGACCCCCAACATCATCTTATTAAAATTAGCTGGACAAGAAATACTTTCAGACAAGATCAAACGTCTAGCAAAACAATTTTTTATAAAACAAATGTCCAACCAGTCCTTTTCACCTTTGGTTGATAATCACAATGAGATGGATTGTTTTTTGAGCGACAAAGATAAAGAAATCATTAATAACACTTTCCAACGACTTGATTGCTTACCGGATCATATAATTACTATGCCACTCCATCTACAATATAACCCAAATTTATGCAACATTTTTTTTAATGAATTCAGGTTCCAGAACAAAGGTTTACCAATCCCGATTATTACTGCAGCTTTCAATAAGTGTTTACAGAATCACTTTAAAAATCATTTTATTATAGCTACAGATGGCTCGAAATCTGAAAATTCCACCTCAATTGCAGGTGTTTCTAGCATTCAAAAATTTCTTTACAGAATTCATACATTAAATTCAGTATTCACTGCCGAAGCCTTGGCAATCTGCCAAGCGGTGGACAATCTTTCAATCCCAGAAAAGCACAATCTTATTATTTCGGATAGCTATTCAGTTCTGTTAGCACTTAAAAATGTCACTTTTCACTCTCCTAAGGTCATCCAAAGACTCGCCTCAAAAATTTATATCAGGAAAAAACTAAATCAAGAAATAGTTCTTTTGTGGGTTCCTGGACATTCCGGAATTTCCTTTAACGAAGAGGCTGATTATCTGACGAGGAAGGTCTCGGCATCTACACCATTTCTAGAATGGATTTCTCCTGAAGATATTTTTCTACAATGAAAAAAATCCCTAGACAAAGCGCATACGAAAACTACCTAAAAAGTAAATATCAACCATTATTAGGTGAATTTCCCGACATTATATCCATCTCAAAATGGACAGAAAACAGAATACAAGATAAAATCATTGCCCGTATAATCAGCAAAACCATCATCACTCCAGGACTTCTTCATAAATACAATCTTACAGATAACCCTTTGTGCAGCAAATGTGGAGAGATAAACGATATTTCTCATATCCTTCTCAAATGTCAAAAATATTCAACGTACAGAACGGTGTTATGGAACAAGCTACAAATAGATGATCCTGATATTTACTACGATGTTCTCTTATCCCATGTTTTCGCCAACAAAAAACATCTGCTCATCTTTCTGCAATCTCTCAAGTACTTTGATATTTCTTAAGTTGCAAAAACGGACTCTCTGTGTGTGTGCGCGCATCTTTTTTTTCCACTCCAGCAGGTGGTGCTTCCTCTGTGCATTTCGGAATACAGGAATGTTAATTTCGAGAACTTTTAGTCTCTACTTTGTGGCAACCAGGGGATTATAGTCTTTGTCGCTCCGTATTCCATAATATTTACATTCAAGAATTATGTAGCTGATAGTTCCATTTTCCTGATGTTAATAAAAATTGTTTTTATAAGAAACAGGTCTTTAGTCATAACAGCCATAACGCAAGAAATGGTACTGCTGTGAACGGTGTGGTGACTCGTCTCATTATGGGCAGCACAATGAACGTTTAACTAATTAAGTGTAATTAAGCTAACTTGGAAGCTGTCAACATTTTTTCATTTGTAAATCATCTTTTAGTGAAATAAAAAAAAAACTATAAGGCCATCTGTTGGTCGCCAACAGGACTATGTTTCGCTGTCACACAAAATCCGGCTTCTTTTCCATCCATTTAGTGCAACTAGTATCTTTTTATAGTTTTCGAATTAATCATTTTAAAATTTCGTCTTGAGTTTTGGACCACCAGGTATTATGTATGGAATATTATTATTGTTATTTTAATATAGAAATGTAAAAATATAATCTCCGACATCTAAATTATATTTCTGGCTACCAGCTAGTCCGTTCGAAAGATTAATTATGTTTAATTTCGATTAAACTTTTTTTGGGCAACTTGATTTACTTACTTATTTCAAGTAAATGTGATACTTTTCGATTATACCGGTGCAAATCTCGCCAAGCCGACCTTTTGGCGACAGCATTGATACTCCATTTGGCGTCGGTTGCATCTTTTTTGGTGATTTTATCGCCAGCGCCGGTAAAATGGAAAAGTACCGAAAATATTTTAAAGCAAACTCATTGCATTATAAAAGCATTGACAGGATATTATTTAGGATATGAAAAATTTCATTCATTCAGAATCATACAATTGGAGACAGAAATTAAAGACATGATATCTCAATAGTTTTACAATTATTCCGTTTATTTTGTGAATAAACTTTTTCTGATGAAGTCCCACCACGTTCAGAGTGTTATCAAAGACATAAATGATTGGGTAATCGATATTCTAATAGTTATTTTCTTTCGAGATATTGAAGAATTACTTTCGTATTTCTAATTTAAAATTACAAATAGAATGAAATGCTTTTAGTAGTTCCCAATTTTTATTGAATTTGATTTTTTAACCAAAATCAAGTGTTTGATTAACCAAAGAGAATGGTTGTAATATCATAACAAAAACGAAATCTATTGTTGAAATACTTCGAAAAAAATGCCAAAATATAGGAAAATTTTGTAGGATAGCGAATTTTGATTTGAAAAAATATATTTTAAAACCGAGTAAAAATTAATTTTGTTCAATTAAGTTTTCTGAAATTATTGCAAAACAACAACAAAACTCAACTTTATTTCTAGTTAATTTAAATTCAAACTGAATATTTCCAAGAAATATTCGAAAGTACAAATGCAAAATTAATAACTTTAGCTTTGTCCAACAGAGCGTCAACAAACCCACAAGCACACATTTTCCTTCATTATAATTATAGATAAAAGTTTAGTAGAAGTGTATAAATAAGATCTGTATATCTATATTTGTAAAGTTACCAGAAACTTTTAAGGAACTCGAATAGATCAGGCATCGTACAAATATTTAATAAATAATTATATTATACTTTTAATGAGTTACTCATCAATCTTTTCTTAATAAGTGGTATCCAAAAAAAATGTTATTGGTTAAGTGATGGAAAATTTGTGCTTATAAACATCAAATATTTTCTTTAATGGAGTCTCAAATGTAAAAAATCTACTAATAATAAAGAAGAATGCAAATGGTGGTTTTAAATAATAACCATCTAACTATCGAGAAAAACCTTCCAAAAATTCTGTTAATTTTTAAAAATGATATTGCATAATTTTTAACAATAAATTTCGTTGTTAATATAAATAAATAACGCTTTCATAATTTCATCGAATTGTTAGTCAAACACTTTTCTTTTATTGTTCTGGCTTTTGGTCACTGCTATTTATATGAAAAACCAGAAAGTGAAATTATATTATTGCAAAAGATAACATGCAGTTTGAAATAAATTATCAAGAAATAAGTTATTAATGGTATTATGATGCCATTGAACTCGACTTAATTAAGTAGGTTTAAGTGCGCGTTAAATTGAACAGGCACACGATTAATTAAATATAGCGACTTTAATGTCTGTCACAGCAGATGCTTAAAAACACTTTGTGAATAGAATCTTGAACATCAAATTTTTCGTAAAAAATGTAATTCAGATTAAACACACTCAATATATCGACTAGCCATTTTGAAACCAAAGACAGTTATAATAAGATAAACTATAATGAGAGAAAAAAAGAAAAATATTAGCGAGAAATGTGTTTCAATCAAAATTCTGATTAATATAGAATGTTGAATGGATAAAATAAATTACCAGAGTTTAATCAAGTCTTTCCTTTTAATCTCCATCTATTCGAAAAAAAAACTGCTAGTATATTGCTACACATTATAAGTAATAGAATGATATAAGATGTAAGAACAGAGCTTAACGACCCTATAAAACTGTGAAGATAAAATGGAGCTTTAAAAACATTTTTTTTTTTTTTGAAAAATTCTAACTTCAAATTCGAAACACCGTAACATAATGAGGCTTCAAGCATGAAGTTTATTTTATATTCAAATATTACTGTTAAATATATTGGAGTGATAGCGTGCACTAAGCGAAAATTAACACCGTCGCGATGTGTATTGGTAAGATTATAATAACAATGAAAAAACTAATAAAATAAAAATTATTTATTATTAATTAAAAATTAATTAGGTAAAAATTATTAATATTAGAGCAAAAATTGTCCGACAATAAAGTTGGTATCATCGATTATCTTTTTTTTAAATTTTGAAGTCGAGTAAAAAAATTTTATCGTATATGAATGTACATATGGGTGAAAATATGTTGCGAAAGTATAGAATAAAAGCTTTAAAATCTTCATTAATGTTTAATTAAAAATACAATTTAAAATCTGAAAATAAATTTTTTAGCAATCGTTTACTTTTTTACCTTTTACTATGCGCCAAATTTGGTAACCGCAGATCCCTCAATCTGATTTGAAGAACGTTTTGAAAGATTTTTTTTTTCATCAACCATGTTTCAATTTACATATAATATGCTAACCTCTAAAATTATTATAGTAAATTTATTTTCATAAAAATAATTTTAAAAATAAGGTAACATAATAATACGTTTGGAATATTTATTCATATAATTCAAAAATACACAATTGCTTTTCTAAGAATTCAAGATACTTCAAAATTATTATTTTTGTTTTCATTATTGAAATCTATTGGAAATTTACTTTGATATTTACGCTAAGCTTCTTAGTCACAATGTCACAAAACAGAAGCATCGGAAAATTGTCTGAATCTTGGAATTTTGATGTCAAATATCTCTGTCCATTTCTTCAATATAATTAAGAAAAAAGGACTGATGATGATGTCGTGTTCGCGTTTCCACGGAAAGGGGGTGCAGCAGCTTTTGGGATTAAAGACACCTGAGCACCCAGAGGGCAGAAGTCTGACTTCTAGCTCAAATGAAGGTGACACACACATTCGCTTTCACAACCCCTTTTTACAGGGGGGCGCATTCATACATCTCAAGGATAGAACACAGAACAACCGGTACTCGAACCGGCACTCGAACCCAGGATGCCCAGATTACGGGGAAGGCTGATATTTGACTATGCCAGGACGCCGGCAAGAAAAAAGGACTACAACAAACATATTAACTTCCACAAAATTTCTTTTTATTTATATTCTATTCATTTTATTTGTTCACTTGATAAAATTGTTTTCAATCTTATTTACCTACTAATTGGGATATGAAAAAAGTTTTTCACAGAAAGAGTCACAAAATTTTATTACTTTCAAAAACAAACGAAAAAAAAAAAAAGCTCCGGAATTCTTATGAGTTAAAAATTATACTTATTTACATAAACATAATGTAGTATTTCAATAAAATTTGACTTTTTTTATTGCTTAATTATTTGTTATTTAAATTTTTGTTCTATTCAGATAGAATTAATTTAGCTGGAAACTAACGAAATTAAAATATATATTGTCGCTCGCTGCAAGAAATTGCAATATCCAAGGTAACAGAGATAGAGTGGAGGGGATGGCCATTCGGGAAGTTTATTGTTTTTTTGGTCAGTCCATCCCTCAGTGAGATACGATATAAAAATCGTCTGATCGAAATCAAAATAAATAAAAAGGAAAATAAAGTCAAGTTCAGTGACATTTTGATGCTCGCTTGGCTTGGGATTCTAATTAATTTTTAAACAACTCATCTTGTGCCTTTTTTTTAGGATGATTTCCAAGAACTGGTTCGAAGGTATGTGGCTGAAAGGCTCATCGAAGCAAACGACTGCGTTTGATACCATTCTAAATGTGAGCCAACAACCTGCAGAGGGTCGGGTGGGTACAGCGATTCTGGGTGGCAATTGTGCTGTTTTGTCTATATTGTTAATAATAGGTTTCAAAAAATCCAATCATTAGAAACTTAACACTGGATGTAATAATCTTGCCCGAGCAATCTAGATACGCAATTACTTCTGTTCATTTTTTTTTTTTTTTACTTCGGTAGACATCAACAGGTTCCGTTTTCAGAAGATATATCAAAGTAATAAAATAGTAATAAATAAATACTGCAATTTACTCGCGATTGTACTAATCTTATTTTTGCAATTTTATGGCCTCAGAAAAAAAA
>JAPMOQ010062637.1:5075-34939 GCA_026543055.1 Argiope trifasciata
GAATATTCCATAATTTTTTTGCATTTCTGTAAATAACGAAGTAAAATCATCTGTAATATTTTTTTGAATATTTTATCATCTTCTTATAATGTCAAATGCAATTAACATTTCTTCGGGACATTTTTTTTAAACAAATTCATTCCTTTTTTTCAGTTTTTGGACATCTTCATAACATTTAGTAATTCTAAAATTCTTTTATTAATTGAATTTAATTAGTTATTTTTCTGAAGGGATTGAATAACGTCTTTCCGGTGATCCAACCATTGAAAAAAGAAAAGTTTTCCCTCTAATAATGTAGCCTATTTGCAAATCAGAACCCGTGAAACCAATTATTGTAAATGAAATTTGAAAAATAAGATTAATTCCAAAGCTTTTTGAATATATTTAAGAAATTAGTTTGATTATTATTTTTTCATGTAATTGAATTCAGAGAATAACGTTTTATGACAGGAATTATAAATTTATTTTTTAATTTTTAAAGCACTTAAAGAAAAAATATAGGCTATTTTACTTTGATACTTATGAATAGAATATAAACGAGTTAAAATTTAAAATCTTATACGTTTAATACTCGAAAATTTTAAAGATTCTTTTTTACGACACTTTCGTCGATACGAACTGGATTTTTTTAAAGAAATGTAGTTTCGCTTACGTCAAATTTATAACTAAGAAAATTTTCTAGAAAAATATTACTTCAATTTCACATTCCTTTTTTAATTTTTGGAAAATACTGTTTTTTGTAAATCTTAAGAATTTTTTAAAGATTAGTCACTTTCCTTTAATAATTTTTAATTTTAAAATTAAAATTTCTTCATTCAACATTTTTTTTTTCATTTTTCAATTTTTTCCCAAGTGACTTTTCGAGTTTTTCTTTATAATTTTAAGCAATAACAATTCAAATAATTTGACTGATTCATTTTTAATTAAAATTTTCGATTCAGTCACTGAAAAACTAAAACTTTCTTGCTGTAAAATTTCCTTTATTCATTGATTGCCATGTTGTTGAATTAGTAAACCGTGAATATAGAACTAACCCATGAATAAAAAAACTGCTCATGTGGAACCAAATCGTACTTAATTTATGAATAAAGTTTTTTTACATTCAATGCCTTCTGTTTCTTGTATTATTTTTATTGTTTTCTTCAATTCGTCTTTATTCTTTTCGATTCTAAAATACGTGTGCTCTTCATATATTTAAAAAACACTCTTAATACAGAAAATAAAGTGGTTTCGCATTGCATTAATTCTGCGAAATCTTATTCTAACAGATGTTTTGAATTTATTATAAAGGATATGCAATTATTTACTAGGCAATAAGCATAATAATATGGTTAAATGATGCAAATAAAGATTTTTTATATCTAAAAATATCATCCAACTCATTCTTTCCCCCAAAATAACGACTTTGAGATTCTAATATCATGTATTGTAAAAATGCTTTAAAACGCCCTTTTCGGTGCTCAATTGTGCAAATCCCACCAAGAATAAAAATATTTGTCCCCTACTGATAAACATAGATGTTTAAAAATATTCCAAATTATATAAAGGATAAATAATTTTCTATTATCCCAACCAAAAAGAGGGAAATTCCTTTTTTTTAACAATACAGAAATGTGCTAGGAAAAAATGAATCTTTATTGTAACTGAGGATAGAAAAAAAAATCGATTTAAAATACTGTCTTAAGGAAAGAACTCTCATTCTTTTTTCTCTTTTTTAAGAATTCGATAGGAAGACAAGAAAGAAAGAATAACTTCAGCCCGGACGTGAATGTCGAAGAAACGCACTTATTTTTCAGATATTTTGGAATCGATGAGAAATCGGAGAATTTGTCGATGTTTGGGAAATTAGAAACTCCGTCTGGAAGTTAGGCTGATTAAGTCCCTTTCTCGAGGTACGGATTACTAGAGAATCCAAACATATGTGACATGTGTTAGAAATATATGTATGTTATAAATAAATATATGTATGTTATAAATAAATATATGTATGTTATAAATAAATATATGTATGTTATAAATAAATATATGTAAGAAATAAATATGTATGTTAGAGATATATGTATGTCTAACATATGTATATATGTTAGAACTAGTTTTATAAAAGCTTTCCAAACACCTTTTTTTATGAACTTTTGAAATATTTTAACATTGAATTTTAATTTTTGTATTTATTATTTCACACGTATATGTCACATTTGTATTTATCATTTCACACGCATATTTTGTATTTATTACTTCACACGCATACACGCATTTATTCTCACGCACGCGCAAATAAACTGAAAACCCACATAAGTCATAGCATCAAGTATGAAGAATAACTGTAATGATTTAAAATATTGTTACGAACCTATGGTTTTGCTTTCCCGCGCAAATACTGTCAATGTAAGGAAGACAGATTGACAGTAATGTGTATTGAATAGTAAATGGGTGTGACGTCAGAGGTCCCAAAACTTGGCGACCATTTGGCGACTTGGCGACGAATTTGGCGACTTTGGCGACAAAATGTAAAGTACCCGAAACATCGAGAATTTTCCCGATCCGTCCACTAGGAGCCGAGATCCAGCTAGAACGCTCCTGATTGGATATTAAATTGATTGCTATATTAAATTGAGGAGTCCTGAACGGAGGACAGCTGTGTGGTATATTCTGTTGAAGCCTGTGTAGTGTCGTTGTCGGGAACGGAGCTGTCCTGAACTGAGGAGTCGTGCCTTTGTGGGAAGTAGTGAGTCGACAGCAAAGGCAAGAAGAGACAAAGGAATAGTTCAGCCTGTTCTGGAGAGACCCAGGAGGTGTAAAGCGAATCCCTTAAAGATTCCCTCTCCGGCTGAATCCTGTCTGGCCGTTCTGTGGACATTGTCACTACAGAATTTCTGCCTGTGGACTACTATCTTCAGTGTGCTGTCCTGTGTGCACGTCTCTGCTGTAAATAGTTGTCTCCTGTACATATTTGTGTTGTGAATATTTGTCGTCTGTGTGCTGTCCTGACTTCGTCCTGTAAATAAACGTCTGTGTTGTGTTCGTCAACTAAAGGACTGATCATTCTGTGTGAGTCATCATCATCTCTAACACCATACACAACCACTATATACTACGAGGTAAAAAAAGAACCCGACGGATTAATATAGGAAATCCGTAACAATATTAATTGCATTTTAATGTGACGTCCTAGGCTGAAAAGGATATGTTACTGCCATTTTTTCCAAAAACATTTTATTTTAAACAATTTTTTCACAATCAATTTATAAAATTAAGAAAAATTCAATTTGCAATTCAACACTGCATTCAAATTTTACTTGCTGATTCTAAATTCCCAATGCTATCCCAATGTCCAAATACAATTTAATCACGTATGAAGAGAAGAAAATAGAAATGATAAAGTGTAAGATGAAACTATCCACAAATGAGAAACAATTTTTTTAAATTTAAATCTGTTTGTATTCTATTTTTTTTTTCTTGCCATCAAATAAAAGAGCGATAAACAAATAAATGTTGCTATTGATTCTTTTATATGATTCCTCTTTCCAAAATCGGAGATGATTGAAAAATGCTTTTTCATCTGTATGTAAGCCGAGTTAATTCATCACACCGGAAAAGTAAACTCTCTTTGTTATTTACCAATCTTCTATGTACTCCGTGAGATTTCTTTGTTGAACTCGAAGCAATTTTCGTTTCTAGAACCATTTCTTTCTGCAATTTATTTCGAATAAAATCGTTTTTAGATTTAAAAGCAGACACCCATCAACAAGACAATTCTTTTCTATATACGTAGTTATAATCGAAGAAGGGCAATGGATATAAGTTGATAGGAGCAATCATTATATTTTGCAGATTACTTTTCATTTGATCTTTTTGATTGTTTGTTGCTAGGGAGTCTTTGTTGAACCCAAAAATGAAAGATCAGATTGAAGGAGAATTCGTTAAAAGTTATGATTTTGAATAAATATGATGGGCAATGTGTTTGAAAATCATTTTCAGTCGTTATTTCATTTGCATAACATGATAATATTTACAGACTTACGAACGATTTGAAAATTGCGTTCTGCAAAATGTGAGTTAAAAAAAAATCATGCAAAACATTTTATGAGTTAAAACATTTGATTTCAAAGCATTCTAGGAATGAGAGAATGTGATGCAGAGCTATCAAATTTAACACTTAGTTACTTCTTTTTAAATACTTCATAAATTAAGTGTTTTCAAAACATAATCAGTCTTACCAACTTAATATTACTAAAATTTCCATAAATTAAAAAAAAAATTGATCGATTTTAATAAAAATTTTAGTGTTTTTCCTCGATAACTACAAAAATTACCAACACACATACTTTTCCTTTGCACCAATGTAAAGTAAAAGACAAACATAAAAAAATTTCTGTTACATCAATTTTTTTCTACTAATTCAATTATTATTTAAGAATTCTTTTAAATATATTTCACGATAGCACTTTTCATTGTTTCAATTATTAGATATATGTTCACTTGCCGTCAACTGATATCAACATTTTAGTGACCACACGTATACTCAATCATATATCCCTAGGGATAGGTCATATTTTTGAAGAATTAATTTAAAAAAAATTGCATACATTAAAGAAATAATTCAACATGTGTAAAAGATACACATAAAACACATATATGTTGAGTGAGTGAACACAGTTGTATCGCACACACATGTTGTGTAAAAGGTCGTCAAAGTATTAAATACATTTTTGAATACGCGTTAGTGCTCCTATACAAAGGGTAATGAACCTTCACGGATCCACGTACCATTTCTTCGAAAGAAATGTCTAATGTAGTAGAAATGGGCAGTCAAAAAATATTGACCTGTAAATTGTTGGGAATATAATAAAAGCATATACTAACAATTCAAATCTCTTTTTTTACTACAATAAAATAAATTTTGCTAATTTATATATGTAATTCAAATGAAAGTAACATTAGTGCGGCATTTGTTGTTGCAGATTAGGTAACAAATAATTTGTACTAGGATTGTAAGATGTTCAGAATGGATGATGAATTGGAATCATCTGCCAAATCATCAAGCGAGTCTTTAATGTTATTCATCTCTGTAAATGACTCGCAGTCGCAGATGAAAATATGCTTAAGATAGCATGGGCCAGGTTTTTCGAACAGTTATTACTATCGCTTCCCATGTTTTCAATTTTTTTTCTAGCACTTTAACTTATGTTGCTTGTTAACGTTTCTGTTTCAATTAATTCTTACTTTTCACTGCTTCAATAAATTTTTGAATTAATATTGAACTTGACTGTGAAACAATTATTTGCATTTCATATTCTTCTATTTCCAACCAATCGAATTGGGGCAAATGAAATCAATGAAGACACAACTGAAATTCAAATCAAATGAACTCACATGCAAGCCGTAAAAAGCAAACCATTTTGATTGGTGGCGTCTGTAAAATATTATAAGTCATGCCACCATTGGTTATTGCTATCTCTGTTCTATATATTTAAAAATAAAATAAAGATAGATGAACCTTACCCAACCAAATATCATGATATGATGTTTTCCAAACAAAAATTTCTAATTTCTTTTTTATTTTTAATTGAAAATTTCTTTTGTATTTTTAACTTTAAACTTTTTTTACAATCAAAATTAATTGGATTACTTCTTTCTAATGGTCTTAAGTAAATCCTTTGCACATTAGGTTGCCAAAAGTTTTCATAAAATTTACTGAATTACTAGATGATACACGTAGCGCACCACAAGATTAATATTCCATAATGATTATTTTTTATATAAAAACTTTTTTTTCCTTTAAAATATTTTAAACTTTTTATAGTTTACAGTAACACCTTCTTACAAAAAATATCTGTTATCTATTTTACAATAATATATCTAATCTATCTATGTGAAACCTTTATACTGTTACGAATTCCACCGCCGGATTCTCTTATAGTGGGTGTATGGTGTGAAATAACCATCGACAAGCTTCAGTAGAAAACGACGACTTTTATTTACATGAAAACACTAATACAAAAAGACGACAATCATATACAGCTGTCACGTATTCACAGAACAACACGCAGCAGCAGACTGTAGTCCACAATTAATAATTGACCACAGTACACAAAACAATCCTCGGAACTTCATTCTACAATCTCTCTAGACAGCTGAAACACTCCTCTATCCCTCGCTTTAGCTTCATCACCCACTATCAAGCAGCTGCCTATTCCACACATGATACGAAGCTGCTTCCACAATAGACTAGACACACAGCAGTTCAGCAATATCTTGGTCTCTACATAACGCTGGCACTCTGACGTTGCTTCGCTGTCATTACTTATCTATGACTCTAACTTTGCTTCGATTCCCCACGGACCACAGCTTGAGACTGCTGACCTTTTAGAGTAACAGGGAGACGGACTGAGAACCTTCTCGGCCAATCAGGAATATCTCAGTTCCTATTGGGTGGATAATGACAATTCTCGATGTTTTCAACCTATATCATTTTGTAGTGAAAAATGCCAAATTCGTCGCCAAGATCTGAGGTTACTGGCACGGTATCCGATGAGTACTCACATGGCTTCTTCTTCTTCTTGCATACAGCTGACCACCCCGCCACCACTGCAACGTTGCAGTATCGACAGGATTTGTTGTGGAAATAGTACTCACATGACTGATCGTACAACGGTCTTCCTAGTGATTCAACTAACCTTACTGGGAAGCAAATTTACAGGCTTGAAGCAATATAATAACGCTTTTTTTTGTCTGAAATATTTCTGAATTGTAATTAAAATGTCAACTGAAGCAAATGATTTTTAAAAATCTTCAATAGTTGATTTTCTCTATAATTTTGAAATGTTTGTTACCTTAGTTCTGCAAATTTTGATCACAAATGCTGAAATATAAAAAAGTTTTATTTTACCAGACAAGTAATTAAACATGTTTTTAAATTAATAAAGAACTTGAAAACTATCTAAGTTAATGGTTTCCTTGTTGATCCACTCTGCTACTAATGTTTTCTCTTAAACTTTTTCTTAGGTGTCTGGCAACAGTGCTTCGTGTATCTTCTTGTTTATCAGGAGGAAAAACTATTTCGTTTATTTTCTGAGCCTCCATTTCAATTTGAGCTGTGTACTTTTGTCTTATTTGAATCATCTTTAAATCATTACTTTAAAACAACCGAAAGACATTATCTGCAGACATGTGTTAACCTAAAAAATAAGTTTCAAAATAACAGAGATACAGAATATAGAAGTTTTAAATTCTCATAATAAAAAAGGCAGACAATTTTTTACTTGGAGCAGACGATTCAGAATTAAATGTCTTTAATTTCTTTAAATGTCTTTATTTGAATATTTAATCTTATTCCTTTGCTTGAAAAGTAGACAGCATCCTTTTTTAAGAATAAATTTTCATTTAATTGAAATTGGTCCTGACATTTCAAAGAATGCATGGAATATACACACACATATACATACATAATCAGAATTTTCTTTTATTTACATTAAGATTATAATTTAGAAGAGAAAAACATTAAAAAAAGCGTCAATGTTTTCAAGAAAGTTTTATTAAATACTAGCCGCATTTAGCGACCAATCATTTCGCCAATCTTGATGCTCATTCGAATTTATATTCTAAAATATTTTATGTAACTTCTATTTTAATAGCTTCTTCATCAAAACATTTTAAAGCTTCAAATTTGATTTGAGATTTGAGACGGAAATGCGTAGTAAGAAAATGCCCCATTTAATGTAGAAGAATTTAAATTTAACTTCACTATAAATAAAAAATGTAGTTAAATTAAATGCACTATACTCATAAATTTTACTTTCCTTTCTAACTTCTATATCATGATTTTATTTTCATCGAATGGAATTGATAATTCCAACTAAAGTGAGTTATTCTACGGAGAAAATGTTGATTTTAAGGATTAATTAAAATTCTGCCTCAGACAGTGGCATAACCCGTCGATTATATGAATTGATCTGAGTTTTAAAAGGTTATCAGCATAGAACAGAAAAGGACTTTACCATGGTTTTCCCCTGAAGTAATGAGCGTTCTATACCAGTTTACCCTTCTGTATTAATTCAACCTTGGGATGGTTACTGCCAATTTAATTTTTCTTTGGACTAGAAACTTGTTTGTTTGTTTCTTTACATAAAATTTGTCGATTTTAAAAGGTTGCGAAATTAATTAAATCATAAATTTTTCACTTATTAAAACATAAATTAATTTTCTAAGTATCAAGTTTTCATATAAAACTCTGAATACCCTTTTCATATTGGTAAATTCAAATTTTAATTTGGTAAAGTTTAATTCAAAGTTGTTAAATTCAAAGTTTAAGGTTTAATTTAATTCAAAGTTTAATTTGGTAATTTCAACTTGGTAATTTTATTTTATTAAACCGGGAATTTTAACAAAATTTATTGAAAAGTTTTAAGAATATTTTATGTTGCACCTGAATTACATATCATAATATACTATCACATATATTTAAAACAATTAGCAATAGATATAAATGCTTCTTTAGTATTTTAGATAAACTCGTAAATTGATTTTTCTGATTTCATTCGTAGAAATTATCAAAAAAATTGGGGAAAATATTATTGACGGTATATATTTAGACACAATAAATTATGAAATATACCAGTATACAGGAAAAAGTTTTAATATATCACGTGATAAAAAATAATTTTAAATATATATCATGTGATAAAAAATAATTTTAAATATATATCATGTGATAAAATAACGAAAAATAACAAAATATTTGAGTGACAAATGATAGCTGAAATTTTCATTTAACTTATATTATGTATAAATTAGGTCTTTTAAAAATTTCTTGAGCAAAAGACTTCAAGATTATAGTTCTAACAGTTGTATCGCCAAACAATTTCAAGAAGATTAACAATATCATATTCATTGTACCCTGCATTTCTATAATTTTCTTTCAGATCTCGTAAAATTAGAATAAAATTAGAATTGAAATTGAAACGGACGTGATTAAACTATTGCAAACTACACAACTTATTTTGCTGAAACTGAACATACTTTTTATAAATAACTTACGCAACATCTCAACTAATTAGTCAATAAAAAATACTCTGATTCATCAACAATTTCATTTTGGAGTTTTACTAACAAAATTAATTAAAAACGAGACCAATAATATTTTATTTTATTTTTCAATAAATATACTTCTGGGAACAATTATAAATTGATTTCTTTAACTCTTCTAACCTTTGAAGCATATTCAGCTAAATGATAGTAAAGGTCAACAGTTTCATTTTCCATAATCCAATTTTGCCATGATATTTCATCATTTCAAGATCATCAGTGCAGTCATTATTTTAAGCCAATCAGTCTTGGAGAAATACTAAAATTGTATTTTTTTATTCAAGAGAAAAACATGAGTGTTTTCAAGAATGTTTTATTAAATATTAGCAGACTTTCGCCACCAACCGTTTCCCCAATCTTAATGCTCGTTCAAGTTTATATTATCAAAACTTCTTCATCAAAACGTTTTAAAGCTTCAAATTTTGATGGTCATATAATTAACTCTTAATATTATAAAGACCTTCAGCCATAACTTAATATGTATCTCTATACTTTTCTATTTGCTCCCATAGAACTTATGCTTTAAATTAAAGTGGAAATGATTAATCTGTAAATAGGAATCTGATTAATAGGAAAATGTTTTGCTGAAATGAAGCCTTTTTATAAATGTGTGTATTGAAAACAGAGTCGCTGAGGATTTAAACATGATGGGCACAAAAGAATATGTTTCTTAATTTATGCAATATATCAAGAAGTTTTCAACAAAATTTTCTCAGATTCATCATAAGCAGATTGATTAAGTAACAATGCTTGATTTTAAATGCATCCATCATTAAGAAAATAAACAGAAGGGTTTAAAATTATCGGTCGAAAGCATCTTTACCCTTTAAAACCAAGCCCATATCGATTGAAAATAGTTGTCAACAATCAGAACCCAATGCGCATTTGGGAATATTCAATGCAAATTATGCTAACACAAATGCGTGAATTTTCTACGCCAGTTGGGGTTAAACTACGCAGATTATCAATGTTTAATTTTATTTATTCTATTTTATTTTAATTCAAAAATGCTTCAAAATGCATCAGAAAGATCGATTAACTAACAATGTTTAATTTGAAATGCATCAAACACAAACAAATTTTGCACACGTTTGAAATAATCAGCCGAAAATATGTTAGCCTAACCTGAATAACGTGGGGGAAAAAACTGCAGCCTCAGTCATTTGGCTGTTGGGAAACAAAAAGATTTTGGGTGGAAAAATTAGCTTTAAATTAATGATTAAAATTTTAATTAAAATATCAAAAAAGAGACCTAGGATGCACATTCCCGACTTTCAATGCATGAATGCGCCTAATTTGGTTGCTGTAGGTTGGACGGGCAGGCTTGTAGAGCGCCAACATATATACACATTGAGTTTTATTATAAGTATAAATGACTGTATAAGAATTTAAAAATCACACTTCCTCATACAAACTAGATAAAATATATTAACTTACTTCATTTAAAACAATATTTTAAGTATATATCTTTGGCTATATATATTTAATTTTGCTCTATTTAGAATGTGTATTATGTATATATTAAATTGTTTGCTTTAAATTACATTAAAATGAAAATGTCACATTTTCAGAAAATTTCGTTTAGATATGTGCTGAAACTTTTCACTTTTATAAGTTCAGTTTCCAGTAAGATTAAGCTTCTGTTTTTACTTCTATTTTTTGTCAACGTAAAGGCAACAAGTTGAGGAAAGTTAATTTTCTCTCTTCCATGTGCACCATGCTAGCTGGTTAAATTTTATTTTTATTTCATGAGAAATAAATTGCAGTCAAATACGTTTTCATATTTTTATAACCATTCATTAAATATATAAACTTAATTTATAAGTTAATTCTTTGTTAAGACAGAAAAGTTAATTTTCTGATCTTTAGGACTATGTTTGATTTTGAGTTTGGGTTTGAATTTGAATTTCTGGAGCAAGATCCTGATCTAGAATATGCTGCGACGAAACAGCGTAAAATTTCTCCATTAAGATAAAAAATAGTTTAATATTGTAGAATATGTAACTGACTGTTTAAACTAGTCAAATGGTAACAGAGGGAGAAAGTTATTAAAATTATATTTTAAACTTCATGTAAAATCCCAATATCTTTAATGTATAAGAAAATGTTTGGATGATGCGTCTTACCCAATAAAAAATCCAAGTTAAAATTGTTGGATTTAAAATAGTTATATCGAAGGTCAATAAAGCGGGTGCGTTACTATGTAATTACATTTAGGACTATGTAAAAATCAGTTTATTTTCATCAATTTTATGAAAAAATCAGTTTACTGTCATCAGTTTCATGTAAAAATCAGTTTTATGTAAAAATAAGTTTTTTTGCTGTAATATTTTCAGAAATTATCTCGAAATAAACTGATAGTTCAAGGTCAAAAAAATTGTCCGGTAGATACAGCACTTATACATATAAACAAATCTTTATACCTGCCTCATCCTGTATTACCAATAAAGAGCGGTGTACCTGTGTGTGTGTGCGGGAATATTAAATTTAGAATATTAAAAAGCAGACTTGCCTTAGGGCCTTGAAGTCTGTGATCATAGAGGTGTGTTTTAAATTATAATCAATTATAAAAAATTTAATTTCTGTTCTTTCTTCGTAAGTACTTTCATAAATATTACTGTACACAATATTAATATTTTTTTTACAAAAAATAGACTTTTTAATGTCATTTGAAGATACGAACTCAGCAGTTATAAACATTTGTTTCAAAATTTTGCTAATTTGAAAAAAAAAAATATGTTTTTTCCATAATTCTCAGCAAAAAATTATAGCAATGAAATTTGAGCAGTTAAAATTATTGTTGCATCACATATTTAATTTCAATCGTTGAAAACTAAAAAGAAAAGATTGTGAAAATTGTTTTCTGAAGTAGTTTGCAAGAATTTTCTATGACACTATAATGTCTCAACTCCATTAGGAATATTAATGTATATGATAAAAAAATATACGTAAGGTTTTCGATATTTGACGACATTTATGTGTATTACAATTTTAAAACAAGGAATAATATTTGAATGAATAAAGCTTCAATAAATAGGTTTTATTGAAATTAAAGACAAACCAACATTCGAGTTAAGTCAATTTGTCCCCCAAAACAGATATTAGTTTATAAAACTACACATTTCTGAAGACAAATAAAGTCCAACTTTCCAAAACTAAGTATAGAATTGAGAAATCTTTTGAAGATATTTGTTTAGCTCTAAAACATCCGAAACTAAGAGTAAACATTTCTGCAAAATCTAATGCCTCGTAAATCCAAAAGCAAAAGTTTGGCCAATACCATCGCAGAAAAATTGAGGTCTTTCTGATATTCTACAAAACAAGCTTCTGAAAAATAAACCCTCCGCGCAATAGATTGCTTTATAATCCTTCCTGTTCGCGAAAGAAGATAAAAATGTTTCTTCTCTCGAGTCTCCTCTGGGTAGCAGAAGAAACCCTGCAGCAAAGAAGGGCAGTTCTGTAGCCGAGTCAACATTGAAGAGCCAAATACGTAAATAGAAGTTGAGAAATCCTTTTCTGGTTTTTAATAAGGAAGTCAAAAATGAGAAAAAAAAATCTTGGAATAGGAAAGGAATTAATAATTTTATTTACTGCCCATGCTTAAGAATTGAAATGTTGAGTGAAAAATCGTATTCCATAGTTGTTGATTATAAATATGGGATTCAATTTATTTTATGGCTTTGGATTCATGTGAAAACCAATGACTTTCTAAGACATTTTAAGTTTTTTAGAGTTAATATAATTTTTAAATATTTGTTGTTGTGATGTTTCCAATGGCACTTGTCATTGACAAGCTCGCTGATCTCAGACAGCAATTTTAAGCCTAAATTAGCTACCTTTGTCTTTCAGTAGCGCCAACTAGGGCCAAGAGTATGACATTGGTACTTCATGTTTTCCATTCGCTTGCACAACCCTTTTTTACAGGGGGGCACATTCACACTACTCACAGATAGAACACAGAATAACAACCATGCCCAAACTGGGACGCCCAGAACACTAGGAAGACAAGCTACCCCTAAGCCAGGATTCCGGCTTTGAATATATAAAGACTCCTATTTATGTATACATCTCATATATTTTAGTTTTATTCTCAACACTAGGAAAATAGTTGTTTTTTTAGTAGTTTTTTTTAAAGTTTAGACAATACTATGTAAACGTTCATTTCATAATTTAGTAAAATGAAAACAGTGGCAGTGGTCTTCCCAAATTCATCTCCGACTCCCTGTAATAAAGATGAAATTATGGAATTTTTGTAAATAATTTTTTAACGAGTTTTCTTTTTCAAGCAGATCGAAAGCAAAATTAGATGCATATTTACAATTGCAGTCACAAAAATCACATACGAATTTGATTTATTTAAGATATTGTGTTTTTTGAGTTATCGCATTTGCACTCTTTTAATACAAAACAACCACTTAGCTCTAAACTTGGCAGGTGTCTATAATATAGATGTAAAATTCGTGTACCAAATTGTATCCGTCTAAATCTTTTTCACTTTGTAAGTATAATGTTGGCCTATAAGCAAACTTAAAAACGGGCTTCCTCTAAATAGACTTTGTTGAAAATGTGATTTAAAGATCATATATCGAATTTCATCAGTCAACTGAAGGTATTTTTTATCATGTTTACAGAAATTTAAAAATAATGCCAAAAATGAGTTTCTTTGAATTCTGAGATGTTTAAAAGCGACAGGATTTCTCGTTATCTAGAGTGCAACTTTTTAGATGATTATAGTGATGATGATGTCGCGTCCATGTTTCAACGGAAAGGGGGTGCAGTATCTTCTGATGGTAAAGACCCCTGAGCACCCAGAGGGCAGAAGTCTGACTTCTAGCTCAAATGAAGATGACACACACACACATTCGCTTGCACAACCCCTTTTTACAGGGGGGCACATTCACACGCCTCACAGACAGAACACAGAGTAACAACCATGCTCGAACCGGGACGCGAGCCCGGGACGCCAGATCACGGGGAAGACGCGCTACCCCTGTGCCAGGACGCCGGCAGATAATTATAGTCCTTTGCCTGTATATGAAAAAGTAAAAAATGCACTATAAGTGGAAAATAACTTTATTTTGGGCTTCTGGGAAGACGTTTTGAAAAACTAAAAAAATCTATAAATTTGAAATCAAAATTTAATTTTAATAAAATTTTCATTGCGGAGTTTAATTTCCAGATGTAATCACTAAAGGAATCACATACGTCTGATTGGTCTAAATAATGTTTCCGAATGTACATAAATATTATATCTGAAAACAAGGACAGTTATTCTAATATTAATGCTTTAAATTATGCCCGAGCAATAGCCATACCTCAAAAGCTGTTATATACCAAAGATAATTATGTGGAATCTGGAAATAAATCTAAAACCATCTATTCTGAAATTTTACTTCTCAACGACATCCGAAATATAAAATGGGACTACTGGTTTCATTATCTCCAATAGTTAAAATCTTTGTAATCATTTGGAGGCACGAATCCAACGTTAGTAAAATTTTTCCCTCAGTATACCGTTCTTCTTATAAACAAATTCTGCGTTTTCCAAATGGAAATTTTGCATTCACCTAATGAATTGATACTTTGAACGTAATTCTATCTGCTATTTTTTATCAATTGTTAATTAATATTTCTTCAAAAATACAAATAATATAAATCCAAACTTCTGGTCATTGTTGGGAATCAACAAATCTATTTTCATAGCATTTATTATTTGAAATTTCGTAGAAATGTAAATGTTTTGAAATCATAAATTTCATATTACATCAATGCATCGTTTCTAAAAAGTCTTTATTTAAAACTACATTGTTCCTACCGAGCCTATTTCTGTTATTTTCTGGGGATGGTGAATACTAAACTATGTAATTCATGCTCTGCGATTGTGATTTTTATGGGTATAGCTATCGTCTTTCCTCAGTTGAATATCACATTTTTTGGCGAGATTTATGGTCACTATGCTCACTGCGTTTGTTGGTGATATATTTAGCCATTCATTTTCATGGTATATCATAAACGAACTAGTGAAATCATACATACAGTAATAACTGTATTTTGCACAGGCAATGGTTAGATGGGTTACTCTTAAAAATGGCTAAGCACTTTCATAATACTAATTGAGTGTCTTTTTTCGGTTCCTACTATTAGTTCACACTCTCCGCATATATATATTTATTGACATATCTTTTCCAAATTGTCAATCGTTGATAGGATACTTTTTATTCTCCTACTCTAGTTCAAATACATTTTTTTAAACTTGTAATGTTTATAATGTTAATAAATATGATGATGTTAATAAATATGACGATGTTAATAGATTTAACCATACTTAATGTTAATAATTTTTTAAAAACATATTAACTCATTCATTAAATTTAATTAAAGCCTAATACTTTAAATAGAGTTTTAGCAGATTGTAACGAAAACTGAAATCTACAGGCGATAGCTGAATTGGTAAAATGTGAGGATTTAAGTATTTTTTTACGTGAAGTTGAATTCAGTTATCTCGAAATCAGTCATTTTTTGATACTTAATAATATTTTTTGATAATTATTTAATAAAAAGTTTTGTTAATTAATATTTTAAATCTACCTTGCTTTCAATGTACAAGTAAATTTATTTGATTATAAATTATCAAAAGTACTTTAATCCCCACTTAATATATAATATAAAAATGATATTTCCATCTATTATAAAAGAAGGGATTGTTAAGCAAATATTAAGATGAATATAAAAATATTTTATTCAAGAGTCCCTACAAATAAATGCTGTGGTTCCGAATTTCTTTAGCAGAAAATTTTAATTGCAGCAGATAATAACTTTTTCTAAGAAACTTGCTTGAAAATACACCAGCTTCACTAAACTGTTAGAGTTCGTAATAACTTGTTTTAAACTTTCGGTCTAAAAAGTAAACATTGTACCCAACCGTTTGCTTTGATTCATTCATGGAGAGGAAGTAATATACCTGGGGCAGCAATTATATTTCAACCGTCGTTACAGATTCTCTGTTTTTGTTCTCCATACATTTGTATTGAAGTTTATAAAGGTTTTTTTTTTGAGTTTTCCTCTTTTCTTTTAAAAATTACAAAAATTCCACTGAAAATTGTAGAAATAATTTTAATTCCTCAGCACTGTCTTATATTTAGAAAAACCGCATTCGCCTTCTTAATAATTTTTGCCTTATAATTTTGAAACTGTTTTCAAATAAAATAGAAGCCTTACAAGAATATTAAAACACTTTTCAAACTTTACACCGTCTGTTTTACAAAATATACCTCTCTATCGAAATAGAAAATTTGAATATGATGTCAAGTGATGTTATAGAATTACTCTTTTATGAAATTTTTCAATCATTCTGTGTGAATTTGATTAAAAGAAATTAAACAGAACATAGTTACGAATCGGTAATATTGCTTCACAGCATTCTCACCGGATTTGAATCTAGTAGAGCATCTGTAGGACATCTGTAGGAAGAAAAGTTGCAGCCCATCAATCACCTCCTACATACCTACCGAAGTTTCAGAGAGTATTGTGTAATGAGAGGTGTAATATTCCACAAGATCACATCGATAATTTGATACCCAGCATTCTCCTCAACATACTCAGCTTTGTACAAACTGTATTGCATCGTCTGGGAGACATAATGTGTATTAACCCTCATCTAAATATGTAATATTGATTTTGTTAAAAGTTTTTTTTTGTAATTTGCTCCAGAAAGTAAAAGAAAACCATTTTTATTAAATATATTAAGCATACCGCATATTTTTTGCTCTTTACCTTTTGTTTAAAAATAGGTTTTAACGAACAAGTCACATTTGCTGTGCTTCTGACTCTTTCTTTTCCTGAACTTGCATTATCTTTAATTTATGGGCAGGAATGTAGTATTTGTCAATTCAAGTATATATTGTGTTCATAATATGAAAAATCGATTGCTAAATACTATATATATATTATCATTATTATTATGACCATTACTATGGACACATTCCAAATACATATTTTTGGAACTCTAAAATGTGGATATTCATCGAATTCTATATTCATTGAATTTTTGGCAATTGTTATACTTAATTTATACTGTGTATCCAAAAAAGAAAAACTTTCTATAAAATATGTTTCTAGCGAAGTGTCATTCATCAATTGTGGAATGATGTTTATATTCTAATTTTATATTCTATGTTTTATATCTAATTTTATATTCAATTTCAGTTAAATCAATAGTAACTCATTTTTATTAAGTTTATGATTCCAGTAAAAAATAAATAATTGTCAGACTAAAAATTTAAGAATATCGCAATGTAATTTTTCTTCTTGTCATCAGTGTTCTTTATTTTATTATTTTATTTCCTTTTTAGTTAATTTAAATTCAAATCAAAAATTGATTTTATTAACATTTCTGACTAGCAAAAATGGTTTTTGAAACTGAATTTCTTTCATTCGAATCAAACTTCTGCAAAATTCATCATTTTTATTACCTACATTTATTGAACAGTTCAAATTTTCATTAAATGAAACTGCAAGAAGTAAATTTTAGGCAGTTGTGCCCCAACTAAAATTTTAATTAGCTCATGAATTTTTTTAAAAAAATATCACAGTGACATTTACATCTGTCTGTGAGTAATAATAAAGACACCATTAGTTTTCCTGAAAAGAAAAATAATTGACTTAACTTTCCATAACTACTTCTCATATATTCTCGAAAACATTTGTCATGACAGAGAAAGTCTTACATGGCACAGAAATACAATGTTACGAAACATTAATGTTTGGTATGCATTTAGTATTTTTATTAAATTTTTGGTACAATCCTTCAGAAAGCTTTTGGTGAACAATCACTAGTATGCCGGTAAAGTATCAGGAAATTAAAAATTATCTCAGCAAACCGAAATAATAGTTGAACGTTAAATCCCATACCAAATTTCATATACACTGATGGAAAAAAATCCCAACAATAGGAAGGAGCTGTGCTAGATAAACGAAATTTGGTAGGCGTGTTTGTACATCTGAAAGATGATGTCGATTCAAATTTCGAGCTACGCGCGTAAGTGTGGCGCTAGTAGCGACACTACGAACATGCAAATGAGGTTTGCTTTAAATAAGCGCTGTAAGGTTCGTGATCGTTATTTACAGTTGAGATTTGACGTAATGGGTTAATGTTAGTCAAGGATGCCTCTGAGAAGACGAAGAAGCCATTATCAACAGCTCACTGAGATTGAACGAGGTCGTGATGTAGGGCTACGAGAAGGTGGGTTTTCTTTCCACGATATTGCTGAAAGACTTGGCAGGAATGTATCCACTGTGCATGAGTATTGGCGGCAGTGGTCAAGGGAAGGTACTGCCTCAAGAAGAGCAGGTTCCGGGCGGCCACGTGGTACTACTGAGAGGGAAGACCGTCGTATTCGGCGTATGGCTGTGGCTAATCGTACTGTGTCTGCAGCTGAAATTCGAGCTGCAGTTGGCACCACAGTGACACAACGAACTGTTACAAATCGGTTGCTTCACAGACAGCTCCAAGCCAGCCGCCCTGTACAGTGCATTCAACCGACTCCAAACCACTGCCGTTTGCGACGTGAGTGGTGTCAAGCTAGAGCTCATTGGAGGACGGAGTGGAGATCTGTTTCATACCGCTGTTGTAACCCAACATGCTCTACAGAGTGTCGACATGTTGCCTTGGCCTGCTAGATCACCAGATCTTTCTCCAATCAAGCACGTATGGGACATCATTAGACGAAAATTCCAGCGTCATCCACAACCAGCATTAACCGTCCCTGCATTGACCGCCCAAGTGCAACAGGCATGGAACTCCATCCCACAAACTGATATCCGACACCTGTACGACACAATGCATGCACGTTTGCATGCTTGCATTCAAAATTCTGGCGGTTACACCGGTTACTAATGTACCAACATTTCACATTTGAAATGGCTCTACCTGTGATCTTGAAACTTTAATCAATTAAATATGTTACCTAGACAAATGTATTCCTAAAATTTCATTACTGTACAATAATTTTTTCTTGGTGTTGGGATTTTTTTTCCATCAGTGTATTTATATTATAGCGTTTTCTAATTATCGTATTTACATTTATTTGAAATACAGATCGATAGGCAGATTTGGCTATCTATCTATTTGCTGGATTTGGCTCAAAATTTAATAAGTCCTCACAATTTTAATGTTAAATCTGTGCATCAAATTTCATCTATCTAGCTCTCTTCGTTTTTAAATTATATTTGAACAGCTGGACAAAATCATTTCCTTAGAACAGAGTTGATTAAAAATTTGATATAAATCTGGAAATTTAGAGTAAAGCCCGTAAATTTCAGCCGCGTAACTCAAAGTATTTTTAGTTACCTTTGTCACCGACAAACAGATAGAGAGATGGACACATTCCAAAAATATATTTTTCGAACTCTAAAATGTGGATATTCATCGAATTCTCGAATTTGAAATTTTGGCAATTGCTATGCTTAATCTATACTGTATATGGAAAAAAAGAAAAACTCTCTATAAAATATGTTTCTAGGGAAGTGCCATTCGTCAATTGTTTGGCATATAGTATTTGCAAAATAAAAACATCGTAAAGATCTTATTATCAAGTAAGAGCTCTTTAAAAAGACGAGGTAAAAATTGCTATATATTTAATGCAGTCGTCTTCGGCAGGCGGGCATCACTTATCCTTGTTTAGATAAAACCAGAAAAATAAATATTCATGTTTTTGACAGAAAACTGATATTTCTGCCAAGGATCAGATAAGATCAGTTAATTTTTCATTCTAGATTTATCTTGAATATGTAGATTTATCTTGAATATGAATATGCTTGAATATATCCCCAGGGAAAGAGAAGATGAAGGATTTTATTTATTAGATTAGAGTTTAGTTTAGCAGGTCATTATTTCCACCTGTCGTTTCTTATGGAAGTGAAGCACATATAAGGAGGCATTGTTTTGTAAGGAATATTCAATTAGATTAAAATGTTACACATTTGCATTTTATAAAAATAAAAAGAAACGCGATTCTGAAAAATACGAATCATTGTCTATTATCTGCCTTCTTCTATTCAAACGATACAAAAATTTCTCATACCACCTGTTTCATACCATAATTCATGGAAAATGATAGCATTAATAAGTTTTTTTATTATTATTTCTTTTAAAGAGGTAAGAAATTTTGAGCACATATGCATCAGAATATAAATGCTCTAAACGTCGTTAGAAAAGGTCTTTTAAACTACAGACATTAATTAAAAACCCTTCTTAAAATTCCAAATGTTTTAATTCTTAATTTTTGAAAATGCATTTGCGAGAAATCTGGGCATAATTTAGTCATTAAACATTTATTTTTAAGTGTGTATTTTAATACCCATATGCTAAAATTTTCTTCAAAAATTTATGTTTTTCTGACATTATTTTTAATTACAATTCAAAATTTTAATTTGAAACAAGCCTAATAGAATAAATTAAAAGAAATTACTTTAGAAGCATATATTTATTTATTGCTGGAGTCGTTATAAAAATTAAAATTTTATATATTTATCTCAAAGCTTAAGCCTCCAGAAAAATTTGGAATTCTGAAAAATGCGTTTAGATGTAATAAAAGTATCTTATAAAAAATAAAATTGTTAAAAACATAATTACTTCTCTGAGCCTATTAACTGTTATTTATACTTAACAATATAAATTTAAATACCATTTTATTCTTAAGTAACCTTTTATTTAAGAAAAGATATCTAAAAAAATATTTTTTGATATTTTTCAGAATTTTTCATGTAATTTTTTGTTGATTTCGGAGTTGCATGTTGTTAAATATATTTAATTTCCTTTAATTATATAAACTTTTATTTAGGAAAAAAAATTTAATAATTATATTTTAGTAATTTTTGTTGATTCAAAAGTTTTACGTTCTTAATTAAAAGAATAAATCTATGGACTCATAAGAGAGTGTGAGCTATTATAAAATTAAAACCTCATTGAGGAAATTTTTTATTTACTATTCTAATAAATTTAATGAAGAGCGTTCATAAAATATATTTTAATGACGAATTAAAACTTAATTCTTATTTGATAAAATTTCTATTTTTTAATTTTTGATTTATACTCATCATTGTAAATTCTAAAGAATGTCCATATCAATTATGTTCCTAAGATTTACTCTTTGTTACTGTCAAATTTATAGAAATTTTTTTTGAATTAATTAGTTGTCTCTTAACAGAGAGCTAATTAATGTAATAGTGTTCCTTGATCGAATATACAAAAGGAAATTAAATATAAACCTGGAATATCGGAAAGAGAATGAAAAATTTATTACTAAATTCTATCGTTATAAACATGGAAGATTTCATTTTAAATACAAATATTTCTTAACATCAGTTGTTTAGCTTTGATCAAGTTATAAAATTATTTTTTGGGCTTTTTGTAGATTTAAGGCAATTTTTAAGGGGTGATTTCATTTTACAAGGAAAATATAATAAACATAATTTTAAGGTATTTAGATAACGAATTTATGATTCGAAAATACTATTATTAATATAATAAACATTTAAAAAATAAAATAAACATTTCACTATAAAGAATTATATTATTTCAGAAAAATAAAAAAGAATTTCTTAGTTTTAAAAACTAAAAAAACTTTACAAAATTTCTTGTACAAAAATATGCTCCCTTTCATATTAGGAATTTCGAAAAAAAAAACATTTTGACAAAAATATTTTGCCTATTACAAACAATTTACTTTAATTCAGAGGAAAAATATATATTTGAAGTTTCTTAGTTAAAAAAGTTTTTTAAGTTAACTGAATACGTGCTAAGTGAAGGATAAATATTAATCTTTTTGGGTTCTTGCATAAAGTAAGTTCAAAAATTACGTTTAAAAAAATATTTTCTAAAGCAAAATTTAGGCAAAATTTTATTTAAAGCAAAATTTTCTAATATTTAGGAACAATTATATATACAACTAGATTTTTTTTAGTAAACTTTCCAGATTGCAACAGGAAATAAATGTTCAGTATTCATAATATTTCAAACCAACAGTCTAGAACAGATCTAAATTGAAAACAACATGCTGCAATAAACAAAATATTTCACTTCGTGAAAGTTCGAAACAGGAAAATATAAATTCAAATTTTACTAAACCTGTAATAATAGAATTAGATATTTTCAAAAAATAAATTTCTCAAAAAAGGCAGAGAAATTCAAGATTCAAATACATTGCAAAAAAAAAATGGAATTTTCAAAGAAAAATCAGAGGGAAGGGAAAGATGCATCAGATTCCAAACCACATTCTGATTCGGAAAACTACTATAAAAATAAAAAAATTCAAACTGCTTTGCTGAAATGGAAATAATTTTTTTACTTTTAAAATATCAGCTGTTTCGAAATATTTCATTCTAATTATATAACTTTTTTAAAGCACAAAGAAAATGTCTTGATTTTGAAGAAAGGTTATGTTCTCATCTTTTAATAAGTTATTTTTTTTCAGAAAAGTTTTATTAATTTCAATTCCAAAACTTTTTTCAATAACGTTATATAATATATTTTTTTAATTCCTATTCCAATTGAAATTCCTAAATTTTTCACGTATATCCTAATTTGCTTGTAATGCAAAAAAAAATTATTTAAACTTCTTTTAACTAATCCTTTACCCTTTTGTATTCATTATTTTTCTTGCAAAATTAACTTTAGGTTTGTTTTCTTATTATTTCTACTAAAAATTCTAAAGCAAAAAATAATTACTTTCCATTTGTTAAAAATGGGGTTATATTTTGTTTTTCCAAAAACTATTTTCATCTTCCACATCAGCATTTAAAACATTTTTGAAAATGCTGTGCTTAGCAAAAACATTTTTATTTTATTTTAAGGCAGATTACAACGTTAAAAGGCCGAATTTTTGTACAATTATGAATTTTTTCATATAATATTATTTTTTTTAACAGACTTCCTTATAAAATAGTTTGAATTTTATTTCTAAGATCCTTAATTGAAAAGCTTTATGAATTTTTCCTATTTGCATTTATATACGATTTAAAGTCAATTCATATCTTTTAATGCTACTTCTTCAAATTCTAATTTTTTGTAGATGTCTCCTTAGAAAAATCTTATGAATTAAACTCTAATGCATTCTGTTTTTTCGTTCAAAATTGGTTTAAAAATTCCTCAATATATTCTGAAATTCCTGAATTAAAGAACAGGTAATGTTTTCATGTAGTAATATTCCATAATTGTTCTAATAAGTCCTAGTGCAAATAATTGTATTTCAATATTTAAAGTAATTAAAAATAAAGTTTAGTTTTTAATTTTGGAAGTAAGTAATATATTTCTTGTCATCTACAAACTTTTAAATAAGTAATTGCTAAATCTTGAAACGGAAACTATTCTAATTTTATATTTCTTTTTCGATATTTAATAAAATTCTAAAAAACGATTATTATTCGCCTTGTATATTTAAGTTGCATAGAATGTTTTACAATTATTTTGATGAAAAATACAAAATATCATTTTTCACCTTAGATTACATGGATGTTTTTCATAAAAAAAACAGAATTATTTTATGAAACTATTCAAGAAAATTATTCTTACGTAGCCACATTCTTGAAAAAAATGACTAAAAATAAAAACTCTTATAAAATAACTATTGTTAAAAGCAGTAAATTATTTTGTACATCCGAAATTACTTAGAATCAATTTTTTTCCTTCAATAATATAAATATTACATCCAATAATCTGATGTTTAAATTAAATATCTGATTAATTATGAAAATCAAAAATAGGTAGCACTAATTTAAAAATGAATATGAATTGAAGAACATATATATCTCCTATGTTGACAAAAGCTTCTCCCGTGTACATAAATGAGGTAATTATTACTTGATATGGTAAAGTTTGTTTGAAACCAAACTTGTTGAGGAGTTTATCACACCACTGGACCTATTTTTTTTTTTATCCCGTCTTGGCAATAATGATGTCCCTGACAATTGAGCCAGTTGTCGGCACTTTTTTCAGCATCCCTTTAGTTTAGTTTATATGTATTAAAGTCCCGCAATAAAGCAACACTAGGGCTATTTTGGGACGGACCTTGTAATTTTGAACCACGGTCAGATGACGTGGACGGCACCTGAGCTGGCACCCTCCCTTCTCCACATCACACCACACCAGTGGGAGGAAGTTTAGCTTGACGGATTTAACGTGCAAGACACACCCGTGCACGACGACTTTTCAGTGGAATCTAGTCCCGAACTTGAAACCCTCCAGTTCAGATGCCGTGACCTTAGCACCAGGCTTTGCTGTGGGAAAGAAGAATCCAGACATTCAAAAGATGCATGGAAGTTGTTGATTTCAGAGTGAAATCCCCTTTAATTTCCCCCTTTCTAATTCTTAATAGAATCATTCAGTGACTGAAAGGAATTTCAGTATGTTTGAAGGATCATAGTATTACATATTCCTTTTATCCTTTGAATAGGCTTTTATATGATGTATTTAGGTGGAAGAAAATTCGAAGTTATAATCAAGATTTCAACTATTGTAAAATAAATTATATGTGAATCCCTGAGGTTTTGGATAACTTCATTTGTTGAGATAAATATTTGTGTACTCCTTTCATTTGTCGAAATTCCAAATAAAATCTGGCTCTAAAGTAACATTCTGAGTGCATTTTTTCTGTCAAGTAAGGTATTCACACGTAAATTACTTAAACATCACATATAAGTAAAACCTCCTGATTATTGAACCTAGTTTAAACTTAAGAATTATAATATTTTGCTGAAATAGTTTCTTAAACAGCTTATTAATACATTGCAAAAGGTTTCCTGTAGATATGTTATTCGGAAGATCGAAATCAAACAAAGTCAGATATTCTACGTTGTAATTCTTATTCGTATAGTGCGACAAGTCACAAACAAATTTTCATAAATGAATTACTTTTTCTACTTTTAATAACTGTTTGTATGGTTCCATTTTGTACAACAGTTTTCTAACTGGTATCTAGAGTATCCAACCGGTTTACTTTTTACACTTTCTCTCTATAAAATACATTATTATTTAAATTTTAAAAAAATTATGGAAGTAAAAATATTTTCATACATTTTATTACCTTATTTGATGAAATTTTGCATTTAGAAATTTATGTTTAATTGCAATAATTAAGGATATAAATTATTTCCGACTTTCTCTATTCTAATGTGTATTAAAATCTATAAAAAAAGTTTCTGTGACAACACAAGATAATAAACTATTCATCTTATAATGAATAGTACATTTGAACTTTAATTTACTTACTAAGATAATAGCACAAACCTTAGTCTTGTTAAAGCGCATTTTTATTATTTTTTGTATCAATTTTTTTCCTTTTCTTCTTCTTATCTCTTTCTTTTTTTTTTAAAAAAAAATTATTGCTTTGCACAGCCGATTAAATAAGAAGTGCAAAATTTAGAGTTTTAAATTATCTATCAATAAAAGTAATTCTTGCGCTCATTCTAAATCTCTTAAGAAATTATTTTTACTTGATTGATAATTTATGAACATCCAGTATTATCTATTTACAATTATCATAACTTTTTTTATACGCTCGACAATTTCTTTCAGATTTTTACAATTGAATTCAAAAATGTAGGTATACTTTTCATAAACTTACATATTAATAATTTGATGTCTTCATTATACAAGTAAACAATTATGTGTAACTCAAGAAGCTATAAAAAAAAATGTCATACTAACTCCGCCTTTTGACTCCAAAAAAATGGATGGAGATAAATATAAGAAAGGAAAGAATTTCCAAATTATGGGAAAGAATTTTTATCTTATCTCCCGCTTTCGAATTCGTTAAAGAATCCAGACAGGAAAAAAAAGACTTCAGAAAGGATTTAGTTTATTTTAAATATAAAAGAAATGCACTCATTTTTCAAAAATCCTAGAATTGATGAGAAATCTGAGAATTTGTGGAAGTTTGAAAATTTCAAACTCGGATGGGGAATTAAGGGAGAAAAAGTTTGATTTTGTTGCTGGTGCTTTAAAATGGTTTATTTGAGAGAACTGAATATTGCAAAAGAATATGACAGAAATATTTGGAGCAAATGTGTAAAAAAATTGTTTATTATTTGTGAATTCTTTCAAGTTTCATATTCATTCGATTGTGTGGATCAGATTTCAAAGAAAAATGGATTTATTATGGATGGAGTTATTTCAAAAATAAATGAAAAGTTTACTCTAGTAAAAGTTTAAACTACTCTTTTTAAGTATAATTTATCTGAAATACAATAAAAATTAAGTAAAGTAATAGTTTGTATAGTTACAAAAAATACAGTAAGAACTAAGTAAAATATAACTTCTATAACTATATAAAGGGCAGTAAAAACTTAAATATATATTTTTTATTTTATCATCTTAAATTCTCCTGACTCCTTAAAAATATAAACAACCATTCCTTTGCATGTTGTTCTTCAAATAGAGCTTTCAGAGTAATTGGAAATTCATGAAAAACTACTTTAAAACGTAATATTAATCAAATTTATTACTTTTTATTTAAAATTGAGATATTAATATAAATAAAAAACACTTGACAGTTTCTCTTCAAACTAATGTCACATTTCAAAACTGTTTGAGAACTATTATGAGATGGATTACCTTATTTGGAATAGAGAAAAATAAGAGAATCCTTTCAGCTATTTTCTACGCACCAGAATTTTATATTTGTGCCCAATAAGAAACTAGATGATCCTAAAAATAAAATTTTTATTTTGCATTTAAATTCTTCAAGCGCTTTAACTTCTTAAATTTTTCATTGTAAATACATAATCCTGTGCTACTGTTTCCAGTATTTTTTAGCTATTATATTCTGCTTTTATACAATTATTCATTTATATAACTTTAATGATTATTTAACCACTTTTTAACCATATGGATGGCGCAGCTTGGATAAAGCGCATAAAGGACCTTGTGCCAAAAAACCCAAAACAACCAACCAACCAACCTAAGAATAAAAAAACACCCTGTAGACCTGTGCTTATGATAATCTTTTATGAAAATAAATGTGTAACACATGATCTTTCAGTCTTTTCTAAAAAACTCTGGAATACCATATGGTATTCTGGTTATATTGGCATTCAAATTATTAGATAAGTAATCAGGTTCTTGCTTCCGTGGAAACTACAACAATGATGGTGTGATTGTGTTGATCATGCCGGGTAATGCTTCTAATAAAAGGAGTTTGTGCATGGATCGATAATGTCTTTCTGAAATGTTTTATAGCTTATATTATTATATTCATTATTATTTGTGGAAGTCAGATGCATCGGTCAGCCAAATACCAAGAACAAGTGACTCCATTTATTGTACAAACCACTCTCCTGTCCTTGCAGGGAGACTATGAAAAGACTTTGTTGAAATGAATATATTCTGTTTATATTCAAAAACTGAATGCTTCGAATAGGATATATTCTGATTATATACGGAAGTTTGAATTTTCAAATTGAAATATTCTGATTATATACAAAAGTCTAAATATTTCAAATCGAAATTTGGTTACATACGGAAAGTGAATTCTTGAAAGGGAAATTTTCTGTTTATATATAAAAATTGAATATTTGAAAGAGGTATTTTCTGGTTATGTATATACGAAAAATTCAGTACTTTAAATGGAAATGTTCCTGTTATATACTGAAAACTGAATACTTCAGAAAGATCCATTCTGATTATTTACGAGAAGTGAAGAAAAGGAAATATTTTAATTATAAACTATAATTTGAAAATTTGAGATTGATATACTCTGGTTATATACGAAAATTGAAAACTTGGAAACGAAGTTTTCAGATTATATACTAAAAATTAATACTTGAAAAGGAAATATTCAGATTATATAATAAAAATTGAAAACTTGGAAACGAAGTATTCAGATTATATACTAAAAATTAATAATTGAAAAGGAAATATTCAGATTATATAATAAAAATAGAAAACTTGGAAACGAAATATTCAGATTATATACTAAATATTAATACTTGAAAAGGAAATATTCAGATTATATACTAAAAATTGAAAACTTGGAAACGAAATATTCAGATTATATACTAAAAATTAATACTTGAAAAGGAAATATTCAGATTATATACTAAAAATTAACACTTGAAAAGGAAATATTCTGATTATATACGCAAACTGAATATTTGAAAGCTTGCAGGCAACTGAGAAATACATGAGGAATGGGGCAACTCCAAAACTGACCAGAAACAGTAAATATATATCTGAGTAAGAGAAAAATTACATCCAGATGATCAAGAATGTATTTAATTCCAAATTATTGTATATAATCCTAGAAAGAGAAAGCAGTAAATTTCTCAAAATCTTTAGTACGAGTTCTTTCACGAAAACAATATTTACTCTATATATTGGAATAGGAAAAAGTAAAAAGGGAAGATCCTTTACACAAAAAATATTCTTGACACCAAATCTTTACTCCTTCTTTTCTCTCCATCCGTTATTAGGATAGATCAGTCACAAAATCGAATTCTAAAAACAACCCATTTTAAATAATCGATAGGGAAAACAATTCGTGAATTCCAACTGTGACTCTTCAGAAATCATCATGACATCCATAAGCATAATCATTAGCCATAAGCGTCACGTCGTAAACAGTATTTGCAGAGGTTGATTTACGAGATCACATAAAAGAGAACGATGTAATATATAGCTAAAGTGTTTGGGAATATGAGTCGTAAATATGGATAATGTGAGCCTTGAAGGAGAGAAGGTACTTTCACACATTCGTCAGGACCATAGTTCCTTGAAATTACTGAAGCATTTAGAGCATATATTGCTCAGCATTTAATGAAACTGAAAATGACGTCACTTATTTGGGTTGGTACAAGGAGTTGAATTGGGCCATCTGACAGGCAACAAAACATTTGTAAAAGAAATATGTCTTCAATACATTTAAAATAATTAAAAAATCCATAAACACTGTTACATTACATATTCTCAAGAGTTAGATATCGCACCATTTCTTACCACTTACAATATGTAATTTTCTTTTTAAAATTTATGCACAGGATTCTTAGATAAGCCATCTGTAGAAGCCAGACCACTCCCACCTGTTTCTTTTTGTGATAATATTAAAAATTCTTTCTTACTGTACATTTTCTATGTGGATACTGTACATTTTCTATGTGGTGAGTTCGCCAACATCAACAACAGCATCGATTTTCTTGATTTATATTTTAAATGAAACATCATGGTGTGTAAATGTGCCATCAGTACCGCCTGCCACTTTTATCCCCCTCCATTCTTCATTTTCAAGAGAGTTTTCAAAATAAGACCTTGACACAGCCTTCCATGTCAGTAAGTTGAACCAATTTGTATCGCCTATTTATATCGTCATTTTGAATGCATAGCTTATAATTTACGATGCCCTACGTTAATGTGCATGAATATAAATAAAGTCCAAATAGTTGTCTACTTTGAGTCATAACCATAATCAGCTACTCAAGTACCGAAAGCAAATGTATAAATTTGAATAAGCAGAGGCCAACGATTTTATAGGTGGAAACTAGAGATTAAATAATTTCACACTACTTTTGTGTGTACAAGGGTAGTGAGAATCAACCCTCATACCAGTAACTTGTACTAATGTCTGAAGTGTCACCTAGCAGAATTCATTTATTTTCATAAAATGCAATTAATTAAAATTAGTTAGCATTACTAAATCAATAATACTAATATCTTGTCCGAAAAACTCATTAATGGCAACTCCTCGAAGAAGAAATGATTAATATTCCAATAAATATTTTTCAAGAGATTACAA
>JAPMOQ010062643.1:0-54918 GCA_026543055.1 Argiope trifasciata
CACACACACACACACACACGCACACACACACACATTGAGCTTTATTATAAGTATAGCTGTATAAATACTTTAAACTTACACTGACAGATTAAGTAACAGTAGTTTAATTCATTTTCTTTATTTTCTAGTAATGAAAATAGCACAAAAGGTATAGCAGTAATTTTTAGAACAAAAATATTTTTTATGTTACCATTTTGCAGATTTCATTAGAATTTATGTTTAGCTTCAAAGCTTGAATTGAATTGATTACAGTTTCATTGGAGAAGCAAATGTCTTAAGCCCTAGTGTTAGAATAATGTCAACGTAGAGTAAACCAGTGTAGTTTTCCGTAAAAGAAACGCAAAACTAACGATAACATTATTACTTTTTATTCTCATTAAAAATAATTGATTGATATTACAAATGGACAATACAAAAAGTCTGAATAAATATCTGTTTCTTAATTTCCTTTGCCTATGGATGTACAATTTTCACTATTAAACACCAGTTTTGTTAGTATTTCTATATTCAAAAATCATTTGAAGAGTAGGGAAAAAATCAGGATCAGGTTTCAACTGTGGAATGTATTTCCCCAAGTCTATCATAACCTCTTTAATTTGGTATTTGTTTTTTCTATTAGATATGCCCTATTTAAAGTAACTCTTTCCAGAAATGTTTATTTACCAACTCTAATGTTGATTATGAAGGGTCGGAAACTCCTATTTATGATTGTGAAATGATTCCTGGTAATATACAAATTTTAAAGATTATTTAGACGTTCTAACGCCATTTACGCTTGATTCCTTCTTTCAGAGCATTTATGGCAGTAATATAAATTGATAATAAAAGTATAAATAAGAAAATTACGTTTTATTTAAAATCTACAGCACAATTTAAGAATGAGACTTCTCAACAAGTACTTAGCAGAACTGATGCATTAAGGCCAATACATGGAGAGAATCTTCTTCGAATGTTGGAGATGTAGTTCTCTTTGAAATTGATGGATAACTCCTTCATTAGCCATGAGGAATTTTAATTAAAATGCTTCCCATAGTATATGCACATCCAAGAGTCGCCAAAGCAAGGACATCTGGCGGAAAGAAATTGAGACGATTCCAACGACTATTACTTCGGAGACAATATTTCTAAAAAGTTACCAATAGCAAAGGAATAGAAATACACACTCGTATTGAATCAACTATAACTAATTCACATAAATATTCTAAAGTAGCTGGTGATTCTGTAATCAAAGTTTTTTTGATATTATCTCGTTAATGTGTTAAAAATTTCGAAGAAACTCGATTAATAACTAACTATATGTTACAATTTAAGCTATCCATAAAATTACATGTGGAAAATAATGTGTGTGTAATGACATTGTAATTAAATAATGGGCAGTAATGTAATTACATTGTAATTAAATAATGGGTAGTAATGTAATTACAATTTAAATACAGTTGGAGTAATTCAATTTAGATTTTTTCTACCTTTGTTCGATGTAAAATCGTCTTTAAAATTTTTGTAACAAACAGCAATGATGATGTCCACTTTTATAAATTACATAGTTTTTATTGAATCTCTTAACGCATTAATTGTTACAGGTAAAGGAAGAAGGCTGCAGGTCACCTCATTCAATACTTCTTTATACAGAATGGTGAAAGGACAGTATTTTAAATCAAATATACAGTATATTAAATCCTCCCAGTATTTATAATTCTTTTGATTTTCAACCGTTTAAGGGTTCTTTTTTATTATCTGTTTTATTGCCTCGTGTGTTAGTCTTTCCATTTCGGAATATATTAATAGCTGTTCAAAAAAGTTTTTAATGTACATACTTTCCTTAAAATTATTCATCTTCTCATTGTTCCAATAGAATTTAATATTGGATAACTAACCGTATATTTTATAATCCAATATGTAGTAATGTTACTGTTTAGATTAAAGAAAAAGTTTGGAATGCCAAGGGAACTTTGACTTTTCAGCTTTTAGTATATTGACAAACCAAAGCTTTATTAAATTTTCAGTCTTTTCTGATAAGACATATTTATTTCCCAAACATTGATATGGAGAATACATACCATCTTTTTCTAAAGAGACCCTTCTGTTCATCTGTGATCTCGAGACCTTCGTAATGGGTCATGAAAACTTTCGCCTGAATAAATTGTTCTGCGTAGAAACATCAGACTGAAGCGCGGAATGGCACTTTGGAACCTTTTACTAGCATAGTGGAGATGTCCGAATAGTTTGCTGATAAGTAAAAAGGTTGTTTCCTTTACTATTAGAACTTACACTGCTAGTTTTTGTCTGCTTAATGGAGCTCTGTCTTCTCTATGTCTTTTATTAACACTATGATTTATCTCAGTTTAGTTTCTGTGTCTAAATATCTATTTATTTGGAAAAGGGACTTATAAACTTGTCTCTTTAATCTTTCCTTACATAAATGACATCTAAGCTGATCCTTATTTTCAGCATGGTTAATTATACAATCATTAATCTCCAACCGATCATTTAGTGAAAATATTATCTTCAATATTTTCAAACTTAGCGAAAATGCTGCCACATGCTTTGAGTCCTAAATAGTATCTGATCTCTGAAAAAAAAATGATTTATTCCGATGAATTTAGAATAATTATGTTAAAATATTTATTTATCTGTTATTTGGAATAATGCATCTTATTTTGGGCATTTATTGTTATTTAAACTTTAATAAGAATGCATGGATTGTGCTGACCCACTAGTAAATTGTTAACTAGAAGGTTCCCAATTCGAATAACGACTGTTCTACATTTCTGACTTATTCCTGGTCTTGATATCAACCTGATATTGGTCCTTGATATCAACCGGATATCAAGGGCCAAATGTTATCCCATTTAAGTAGTACTTGTATTTGGAAAGAAGGTGTCAGTACAAGTATGTGACCTAATCAGACCAGTATAACAAGGTCAGACCCAAATAGTTTCATGTCCTATGTTGACAGCAATACTACTCTTCCTAGTATGACTTTCGAACTTATTTATACATATATAAGTATCCAACTTCATAAAAATCTAAAGGATATTTTGAGACATTAAATCACATTCAAATGTTTTTTTACCTCTTAAATGAACATAAATTATTTCTAAATTGACTGTGTTCTCCGTATAGATAGCAAATACTTTTTTGGCTTAGCTAAAATTAAAGATTTTATTTTTGAAAAATATGAAATTTCAGAAATTTACAATTTAGAAATATCGGTTATAAATTAAAAGAATCACAAAATTTATAAAAACTGTTCAAATTTTTGACAATAATCTTACTTTTTCTTAATATATTTCATACATGAGATATTAAGGAAAGGAAATGTGGAAGTAACAAAAGGCGAAAAGATAAAAAGAGTAGCAAGTTGTTGATTTGCAAAATTATATCAATACGCCATGTTTCCATCGAAGATTTCCAACACAGTCTTGAAAATATTGGATTCTCCCCCTTGATCTAAGAATTCCGGGTTCAAGTCCTGGTTCAGGCATGTTTGTTTCTTTCTCTTGTGTTCTATCTGCGAGATGTGTGACCCTCCTCATAAAAAGGGGTTGTGGCAGCGAGTGTGAGAGAGTCATCTTTATATGAATGGAAGTCAGGCTTCGACCCTTGGGTGCTCAAGGGTTTTCACCCTCAGAAACTATTGTACCCGTCTTTTCGCTATAGCGCCGACGCGATATCATCATCATCATTCTAATACAGGGAAAATATTTTAAGGAAGAACAATTCCATTTTTTAAATAAAAGTATTTAAATGTAATTCTTTAAATCTAAGTTTTATTTTTAATCTGAAAAATTTTCAAAACGAAAGAATTAAACAATATGATCCGGAAATTGTTATACGGAACAATTTTAAAACATTTAGCTAAAAATAACCCTAAATATATTTCTGCTTTCTCATTTCGGCGAAGCAGTTGTGTGTTTCTTGTGTTGTTTCAGCATTCACCCTGATCACGTCACAAGCTAATGAAAGATGACAGAAGAGCCCTCTTTTAACCTAATTTCAGTTGAATTTTGGGTTACCATCTGCTATTTACAATAGCGAGCATGCGGGTAGGTAGAACTGTTACGAAAATGACAACAAAAGCTGAAGCTTCCTTATTCACGTGCGAGTGACCTATATTAAATGAACATTATTGCTTTCATAAAAATCATTTTCATTTTTCTTCATAGTAATGCTGAACACCAAATATTTTATCGAAAATATAAGTAAAATACAAGTATTTTTTTTGAAAATGTCAATAAAAAAGATTAAAAGACGACTCTTACATTTATTAAATGTGCAAAGTCGTATTGTGATTAGCCTTTTTTACTTTGACTTATTAAAGAAAGAAAATATTGTACTAAATAATAAAAATTCAAAGTCGAGTCTTTGATTCTGATTCAAATTTCATATCTTGTTGAAAACCTAAAAAATATTTTTTTCAAATGATGTCTATGTATCTGTGAACACGAATATGAAATTTGGTATCCAGTTTAAAAATTATATTTTTTTACAGAAACCGTAGAAGATATACCTGTTTGACTGTTGTATGTGAGTATGATGACTCAAAAGCACCAAATGATATACTGATGATATTTAGTATACAGAATTATCATAAAAATATAAATCAGTATTAAAATTTATATTAAATTAGAAAGAGAATCATTTGTTGTTTTGTATATTTGTGAGTATCTGAACACGCACATGTGTCACATTTTGGATCCTGTTGATGGAAGAATAAGCAACAAAAATGCCCATTCAGAATTGTTCATTATATTAGAAATTGCAAAATTCCTTACTTTATTAGCAGTGTGGAAATCGAGGGAAATTACAGATGAATTACCGTGACCTTCGACGTTTTGCTTATCCCTCACCGCTTCAATACCACCTATATGTTAAGATTATATAAAAGGAGAACAGAAAAAAAAAAGAAAAATAGTTCTTATATTTTCAGTATATAAGAATGTAGAAAAAAAGAGTTTTTTTGCTCTGATTTCAACATACATAATCATCTAATTTCTCTTATCATTGTATATTATTTTCGACTTTTAATATTTTTAGGCGGCAATTCTGTAACAAAACAGTTATAAAAATATATATCATTTGATCATAACTAATTACGACATAGGAGTTAAGTTTTTTAATTAGGACATTTATCGTTCAACAAAATAACATTGTCATTTTCAACGTTTTATTGTTATAACTGCAAACGAAATTAAGGGCTAAATACTTAGAAAATTTTTGAGTTTCCATAATTTTTGAATTCTTAAATTTTTGACGTTTTAACGAAATTACATATTTAAACAACAACTTCGTAAAATTCAATTCATGAATTAACGATATATGTAATATAATAGTTGTTTCTTCTCTCCCACTCTCTCTCAATCTCACAAACACTCATGCATAAGCCCACATGAGTCTCTGCTAAAGGAAACGGTCCTCAGTCGTGGGTGTATGTTGAAAATATCAATTCACATGCCTAACGGATGCAAGTGAGTGTTATTGAAAACACAAAATATAATTTCAGGATCAAAATGGGCTTTTTACATTAAATGACTGAGAGCTTTGAGGCATAATTTCTGTGTATAGGATTTATGAGCATTGATATTTCTATAAAAAGACCTAAAAACTATTGTAGACTATTGATAAAACAAAGTTTACGGGATCAAAATACGACTTTACGTCTTAAATTTATAAGGACTGAAAGCTTTTAAGTTTGAGCATACAAGATCTAAGGGCAACAACATTTCCTTAAAAGGCATCAACCTTTCCTTTAAACATTTCCTTATTAACATCAACATTTCTTTAAAGTGCTATTTTAGACAATTGACAACACAAAAGAAAATTTAAAGGATCAAAATAGGGCTTTGTGCATTAAATATATGAAGATTGAGAGATTCGATAGATAGTTTGTGTGTACACTACCTATGGTTCATCTTTATAAAAAGATTTAAAGGATATTGTAGACTATAAGTGTGCTATATAAGTCTACATTAAAAGATATAAAATGTGACAAAATGCAAAATAAAATATAAAAGAACACCTTCAATAATCTTTAGAAATTAAACACTATGTCCATAATTAACACAAAATTGCTTTAATATACACTTGTGTACGTTATACATTTACAGTACATTTAATGTACTTTAAAGTACATTTTTATGAAACAAAATGGGAATAAAAAGGAATGATAAAAATATATTAGAGATTAAAACAATATATGCATTAATAACAAAAATTCGAAGAGACATATACTTGAATATGATGAGATACATGAAAATGGAAGAAAATAGAAATGAATAAGAATGACAAAACATATTAGAGATTAAAATACCATATACATAATAAACTCTGAAAAGTGCATATGAATAAAAAATTAAGAAATAATATGTACATATGCATATGGAGAGACTAGGCAAATATTAAGAAAGAAATTAGGTTACATTACTTAATTTATATGAAAACATTAGCTGCATTGTTGGACAAGTGAGAACGGAAAGACCTTAAAACAATGTTCTCGGAATGTAATGGTCTTTAATCACTCCTGTGAGTTCTTTGTTTTTAAAAGTGTTAAAAGGTTTATAGGGGGCATTAAGAGGTTGTCTGACACTCCCTTAGAGAGTTCAAAATGGGAGGGGGGCGCATTTAGTCAGACATTCATTCTCTTTATTATCAGTGAACAGCGAATAATGGGTTTCTAAATTAAATTATCTCAATGTGCTTAACCTGTTTCACATGAGTACGTATCGGCTCAAATATATAGTGTAATGTTTCTAATTTTTTTTAACGAATGGCACGTTTTGTATTTTTTTATTATTGGCTCAATTGTTTTGAGTAGAATTTACAGGAAGACTTAAATTGTTTTGAAACATCATTAAGACTCAATTGCATTGTGAATTAAATTATTTATATGATAAATAAGAGTATATTTTTTACAACGTTGATTCTGGGCACTTAGAAAGTTTAAATAATTTTGCTACATTTCTCATTAATTTTCATAAGAATTCTTTTTCATAATAACATTTTAATATTGTAAAAGCTAAATAATTGTTTAATAAAATTTCAATTTATTATAAGACTTTGAAATAGCTTTGAGAAATTTTACTTTCAAATTACTGTCATTACTTGACTGTGCCACTAGAGAACACCTCAGGAATGAAAATGAGAAGCTACCAGAATGGTGGTTAGCTCATGCCAATCGGGTGGTACAGAAATGATGTAAGGTAGATTACTTCCTCTCGATGATGTCACATACTTCTCAAGGGAAAAGTTGTACCTTGGCCGGTGATGATCCTTAAACTCAACCACAGTTCCCGTCAATGTTGTTGTTGTTGACGTCTAATCATTCAGTTTTCCGTATACTTCAGAGCATGTCGGAATAGTCAATTTGTGACCATTGATTTTCATTTTCCATTAGAGATATATTATGAAATTATGAAAAGAACTTGTTTCAAAATCTAGATTTTAATTCTAGCTTTAATGATTTGGCTGCTGAACATACTATATACATTTTTTTATTTTATATTATAAACGAAAGAAATATTCTATTAATAATTGTAACCTATGCAACACATAAAAACAAACGTTCTTGCCTATTATTCCATTTCCATTGATATGTGCTAAAAATACTTCCAAAATAAGCGGAATTCTAAACAATTTGGAATAAGTTTTTAGCTTTTTATTTCGAAAATATGGGAAATGTCTAAAAATTTATGCAGCAATATTTTAGTTATCACTTTATCGTTTAGCATCAAATTTTATACGTGTGTCTGTTAAGAATTTCATTTAGACGAAAGTTTAATAATTATTTAAATTTATAAAATAGCATTCTAAGTGAATTGATCAAAAGATATTCCTTTTAGTTTGTGGTTTGTAGCAGTTAAATGCAAGTCATTATTCTTTAATATTTCAGCTATCATATAGACAGATATGATTGACCCCTACCCCCGAAAATCTCAGTTTAAAATTAAACTTAATTTCAAAAGCTCTACTATGTCAATTATTCCGTCTGAAATGATAAAATGGTATTCAATGCTGTTGTACTTTATTTCAAATTGGATATTGCTGCTACAAAAAAAAGCAGAACTAGTATTAATTTGAAAATGAAATTGGAGGGAGCAACAGAGCTTAAAGGTGTATATCCATATAAATCTCCCGTTTCCTCGAATAAAACTGTGGAGATTTTGGAAAGGTATGAACCTCACAAATGCTTAGATTTTTATTCGCATACCCAAAAGTTGCAAATTTCGTAGTTATAGTATAGAAAAACAATACTATAATACTTGAATAATAGTTATGAAGGATAAATTTTTTGTTATGAATCTAGCAATTCAATTGATTCTATTGTGCTATATTTGATTCTTAACCATCTCATGTGATTGATGCAAAAGCGCCAGAAAATCAAATATGGATTTCGGTAACCTTTTTTTTCAAACTGATTGAAAACAAAATTTGATATCGAATTAATTACAATGTAATCATAAGGTCACATATCAAATTGAGTTTATTTACTTTATTATATTTTTGAATTATTGTATTTCCTTATATGAGAAAGTACAGCCCGAAAGAAGGTCAACACAAAAGATTTGAGAAGAATCTACCCATAAGATGTTAAAATTGTGAATAAAATTTCATTATCTAATTTTTTATAGTTTTGAATTAATAGGGTTACATACATATGAAGTGTAAACAGATATATAGTCAATTATGGTTATAAAGTAAAAATTTAGATGATATGTAATATAGATTTTTATGATGATCCCTTGGTTAAAGTAGAAATTTAGATGATAAATTTGTGAACCAAATTTTAACTATACAGTTCTTTACGTTTCGTAGCTAAAGTGTTAAATTGTACCCTGATTGCAGGAATGGTAGACTCTCTGCAAGTGAATTTTCTTCAAATTCTACTGGAATCTATAAATTTTCGGTAAACCACGAAATTTTATCTCTTAAACTCAAAGCGTTTTTGAATTATCTTACTCTCAAACAGACATAGATTGTTTCGAAAATGATTCTTGGGTATCTGAAAGGAAAGATGTGCGGAAATGTGGATATACGTTAAAATCTTTATCTAGAATTTTTCTTGTTTACCCTACTTGCTTTTTGTTTATTTGGTACACTATGAAAAAAATGGCATGTAAAGAATAATTTGCATACCATTTGATGTCCAATATCAATTATAACAATGAGTAAATTAAATATCTCAACGGGTCGAGATAGCTTGTTTGGTAGGAAGTTGGTATTCTCATCCGTTGGGTTTCGTTGAGTTTCTAACCTCGCCCTGTTAATGTGGTGGCTGATGCGCGCATAAATCTATCATGGCCACAAAGTTCTTCATATCGAGACAATACCACTGGGGGTGCAGAAATAGAGGTAATCCTTCTCTGATTCAGGTCTAAATTACGGTCTTGAAATGAAATGTATAAATTAAGTTTACCCCATAAAAAGGGTTGTGATGCATGAGTTGCTAATACGTACTCTAAACCTTATTTAGTGCTACCCCTATTTCGGCTTAAAATCTCTGACTTCTTCAGCTGGATCGTCCCTGACAAGGACCATAAGAAACAAAAATAAGAAATTTCGGAACTTTTTTGGCAGATTGTATTCCATAAAAATTAATATTGTGCACATTATTATAAAAAAAAATCTGAGGATCTTTATCTTCTGTATTATTAGCATATTTTACAGGTCTTCTTGACATTATTTTTGCTTAGTAATTTCATAATGCATAATATTTTCTATTTAATCATTGATTTTTTTAAAAAATAATAATACTTTTTACTAAACTTCTTTTTTTATATGCGATATCTGAATAATTCATGATTATAAAATTTCAAGAATAGAGTTTTTATTATTTTTTTTGTAATTTAAGAGTATTGAAATAGTTCAGAAAAACATCCCTTGATAATCTAGGAAAGAGTGCCTTTCTTATGTAAATATCACATTAAGATTTTTTTCTTGTAAAATAGCTACCTTTTGAATTAACGATGAAGAAATATGTTTCAGGAAAGATTCTCTTCCAAATTGGATCTAAATAATTTTTCATTTTTCATTCTCAAAAATAGAAAATTACCTTTATCTAAGGACACTACATCCATGACCTTATAGTTTATAACCTATTTTTGTACACCCAAGATTTGGGTCGAGAAATTTCAAAAAAATCTTATCAGCATAATAGTGATACCAGAATATAAACTAGGTACACGATATTAATCTCCCGATCTCCCCAAACTTTTTTACAAAATATGCTAATTTGTATGTTTAGAATAGAACTTTGAAAAATAGAACTCTCTTTCAATAATGGTAACAGTTTTACATTTTGACATTACCCGGTATAAACATTCTAAAATAATTTCTAAGATTTATATTGTTTCAAACAATAAAGTATAGCTGATTTTTCAGAAATTTTAACTTGTTATTGTGTTATTCTATTTACTAAACTCAAGTATTCCAACTCGACGAAAGCTTTTAAAATATTTTCCTGTCTTTCAGTGTTTTGAAACGTTTTATTATTAAGCCTTTTACCAAGAAAAAATCCCCTCAAAACAAACATTTATTTGGTTTACGCCTAAATCAATCTTTTTTAGCATCTAAAACTTAAACAAAAAACCTTTTTTTTTTCTTTTGAAATACTCGTGAAATGAGTTATTCCAAGAAAAATCTTTTTTCGCTGATTTGCTTTCGAAAACACACTAATGGCTTGTATTTCAAAGGTTTACTGCATTTGCAATAGTTATTGTGGAAAATAATCATCAGAAATTTAATCTACTTGTTAAGGACGAAAATAGAAACGGAAAACACCAAGAGTAAAAGAAAAAGAATGTAGATGCTGGGTATTTAAAGAATAAAAGAAAAATGATATAAAAGTTGTGTAGTGGAAAAACCAAACAGAAAGAATATGTAAGTTGTACAGTATGTTTGAAAGGGAATGATACAACACCACAATGTAAGATTAGTATTACAGCTCTCTGCTATTAATTGACTTAAGTAATGTAAGGTATCCAACTAAGTTAAAAAAAAATTCGATAAAAATTCGCATTATTTGCGGTTTTAAAAAATAGGTACGTTTTTGTTTCTAACGATATCTTTATTTTGTCTTTATGTGAATTAGAAGCCAAGTTATAGTAAACTATTGACATTTAAGTGATGCTTATTTATAAGCATTCAAAAATAAGTTTTTTTTTTCATAATTCTGTAACCAGTAGCGTCATTTCTCAGAAAATAATCCATATATTTTAATGAAATTCATGATTTGAGTTCGTTGTGTAATGCAGAATGTTATAAAGAATGGATTTAATGTTAAAAGCTCTAGAAGAAGATATATAATTGTCTAATGCAAAATTTCATAGATAATTTACAGGCCACATGCAAAAAATTTATTTTTGAACAAAATTTTAACCTTCTGTCAATTACCCATGTATTATTGCAAATAAAAATGGAAAACTGCAACGTTTTTTTCTCTAGAATATTTCTAGTTTCTGTAAATAAATGCTAAAATTTACATCAAACCATGCTTTTTTTCATATATGAGCTTATAATTTTATTTTTATTCAGTATTTAATTCTAATATTAAAAATACTCACATAAATATTAAACTATCTTTTTTTAAAAATTCTTTCCGTACCTAGTCAGATACTATAGGTTTCAAGAGATGTTTTTAAATTTACAATCATATCATTAACAAATTTTATTTTATTTACAAACTGAAAAAGTATTAAGAATATCAATAAATTTTCAACAAACATTTTTTTTTTATAAATAGAAGAGATACTTCTTAATAGTAACAAAAGTTCAGTTTTTAAACAAGTGTATAATCTATCTGCAAGAATAATATAAAATGTTTTTATTACACTTTATAAAATATTTTCATACAACTATTACTTACTAAAAGTGCTAAAAACAGTTCTAAATTGATTTTATAAATATTCATTATTTTTGGGATAAACGTTATATAAAAATATGATGATGAGCATTAACATATGTCATTTTTTCCACAAATTTTGTATTTTCACGTCCAACTTTATTTTTTGAATTAATTAGAAAAAATGAGTGTAGATATGTGTTGGTGCTCCATAAGACATAGTGTCTATAGGCTAGATCTGTTAAATTTGGTATATAATTTAAATGACTAAAACAGGAATTTTTAAATAAATTTTGTTAAATTTTAATTGATTGAATATTAAGAGAAATTTTAAAAATCCCGCGTTATTTATTGCTGAGTAATTTCTTCTCAGTTTCAGAATTTTTTTTTTAGAAATTTTCTTTTTGCATATTTTAACAATTGTTTTCATTGTTGCAATGAAATTGCTATTTTCTAACGTATTCATTCAAAGACAGGAAGCCTAATCTGTTTATTACCGGTATATTTTGGGTGAGGAATAATACAGTGAAATTGTAAGTTGAAAAAAATTAGAAAATATATCCTTCGTAGAGCAACGGGTTTAATGATATTAAGATGTCATGGAACTTAACTCCATTAAGAAGATTCATGCCAGTGATCGATGAAATGTTAAGTATAATGAAATGAATTAATCTGTATTACAATTTCATGCATGTTTATTGACAGATGCGTGAGCAAATTCTGCATCTAATTAAACTTTATGAATATTGGTAATGAAAGATGGTTAGTGAACAAGCAATAACGTTGGTTTTTATTAAAAATATAGTCCTAGTTGTGAAATTATGTGAAAGAAGAAATCTACATCTTTATCAGAAATGAAAATCTTTTAGGTTTCTGAAGTAAAACTAGAACAAAAAATAAACGTAATCAATTCATTTTAGATTATAATTCCATAATAAAAGCAATAATGCCAAGCATTTTTTATTCTATGTTATATTTTACCATGCCACGGATTCACATTTATTTTATTCCCTAAAATGGGCAATGAATTCTAATATTAAATTAGCATGCTTAATTTGACAGATATAAGCATAATTATATGATGTGAGAGCTTACTGACAAAACTTCATTTATCATATTCTTTTGTGCTCTATATTTTTTCTGCATGCAAAAAGGATCAAAAGAAATATACATATTTAATTTAATTTAGATAGTATTTTGTCAAAATGTTGTCGATGAAAGTGCTCTTTTATAAGAATGTATTATATTTTAAAAGATTTACAGAGAAATGGAATATCATGCGAGGAATGGATTTTATTCAACGGAAATACGTTAAGATCTTCTTCTCGGAACCTATTTCATGCTTGAGCGGAATCATAAAGGTTAAGTACGTCGAAGTTCTTAAACTTTTACTGCATAACACACGCATCTTAAAATATCTTTACAGTGTACTTACCTGCAAAGCAGATATTTTTGATTTTGAAAGATAATTGGTAAAAATCTTTTCTGTTAAGATGGTAGAACAGATCAAAGAATAGTTTTTTCCACATTAGTGATTTTGATTGCGGAAGATTTGTTCTTGCAAGAGAGTAGTATTTGAATCGTACGTCATTTGAATATTGAAGTTGACCTTTATGATCTAAAATCCATTAAATTAATTTTTTACCTTTCTTGTATATCAGAAAAAAAACAAAGAAAAAAAGAAACGACACTACTTAAAACTATTAAATAAAATTAAATATAAAACAAGCTGATTGTGGTAGGAAGTAATAATTTGCATTAGAATTTTTCACATGGGGCAATTTTTCCTTCTTGAAATAAAAGTACATGGCGCTATATTTCAAAACGTGCATTTTTATGATCTTAAGGAGTTTTGAAATAAAGTGGAAAATATTTATTTGGCTATGCCTTTTTATGGTGTCTATTCAACAGAATTTGTCTTTTATTTTTTAAGGGGTTTGGAGAATTATTTCTGTTTGCGAAGATTATAAATGAAAAGCGCAGCAGAGTTGCTAACTTAAAATTTTTTGGTATTTCAAATTTTGAATGGGAATTTGAAAGATGTTTGTTTGCCGGTTAATGAAAGTTTAACAAAGTAACTCAAAAACGCAGCTACACATATCCATGAAATTAATCATATATCACTTCAACATCAAAATTGAATAGGTATACCAAATTTATACAGCGGAAATTTTTATATCAATATGTTTATTCCTTTTATTCAAAGAGATAATTCAAATCTCGTCGAATTAGATACATTAATTCTGAAATTTGGTCTGTATAGAAAATTGGCAGATAACATCAATTTTGGGATCAAATAATTTAATTCCAAAAATCCTCTATCTCGACATATATTCTATTCTTTTCATTAGATGACTTGATTAATAGAAAATTGCGACATAATTTGGAAATATGCGAGGTTGTTGAATGAGAACAATCTGTATGGCTTCCTATAGCTTAAATTATAATTTCAAATAATAATTGTTGTAGAAATATTTTTGACATTCACAAAAATATTGTGTTGAGGTGGAATGAAGATCATTAGGATCCGAGCAGTGGAAGTAAGAGAAGGTATGTTTTCAGGAGCATTTCTTTAATGATCACATTTCACATCAACAAACACAAAAAATAAGACAAAACAAGCCATTAACGCATGAATATCTCACAGAACAGCAACTCATCTCCTTATAATTACAATCGTAGTGCACCATCCTAATCAGGAATCTCCAAATATTATCTAAAAGGGAAGATAAAGTAATGCAATTTCTAAGTTATTAATAATAATGAGAATAGCTTTCCATGAATGTCTGATATTTTATTCCCCGTACAATTTTAAAAAAATTAAATATTTTTACTTAACCTTTTCTAAAAGTAAAATCAAAATATCTAATTCATGTTTAATTTATTGCTTATGTTATAGATAAAAAAATCAATTATTTGAGTCGTTTTGCTGAATATCTTAACGCTTTAATAAGTTGTAACGATTGCTTATGTTTACGAAGTTTGGAAACATTGTAAAATCAGTGATCAGTTAAGTTAAAATTTTTGTAAGATTCATTTTTCACAGACATTTAGTTATTAATTTGTGTTGGAAAACCCTATACCTTAAATTGCTTTTACTCTTAAATTCTAAGTTAAAATTCACGTTAGATTCATTTTTCACAAACATCTAGTTATTAACTAGTATGGAAAACTTTATGCCTTAAATTACTTTTATTCTTAAAGTTTAAAATCTTCTTTTTATTATAAAGTTGAAATCAATGTTACGTCCTTTTTTCGCAATCATTTAGTTCTTAATTAGTGTTGAAAGTCATATTCCTTAAGTTATTTTTATTCTTCAGACTCTTTATTAAGAAGGAAACAAGTTTCTATAAATTAACTTTACATGAGATTTTTTTTATGATTTATTCAAAAAATAAATCTATTCAAATTTTTAACAGAATAAGGATTTATTTTAAGATTTTTTGGACACTCGCTTTTTTCCTTATTATATAATTTGTTTTCTATGAGCTACGAAAAACCCATTTGAAACGAATATTTTAATATGAAATGTAAAATAAGCAAACGTGTTAATATGTTATCAGTAAAAGCAAACTTGTATGTAAAAACGAATACTACATTTTTAGTTTTTAAAAAATATTTTGCGTAAAAGGTTGAATCTCAAAAACATATCACGCCTTTTTTATTATATATCTAAATGGATATGTATATAATATAAAAAGATATATTTTTTAGTTTTACAATTCCAAAAATTAAAGCATAGGAATTTAAAGTTTCTCAAATGATTATATATGTTCCCTGTCAATGTATGAAAGCAGCATTCTACAGAATACCAAGTTATTTTATAGAACTGACCAGCAATATATGAAAGACTTAAACATTTCACACATTTTTTCGATTGAATGTCAAACGTCATACCGGCAAAGTACAGGGTGTTTGGTCCATAAAGTAGAAGCAAATTTTTAAAGATTCGGATAGAATAGAGCAAGACGAGTACTTTGATGTATAGGATGTGGAGTCCCCAAATATAGCGTCATAGTCTAATTAGGCTATGAAATTTGTGTTATGAAACTTCCAAGAAATAAGCAAAAAAAAAAAAAAAAACCAACTGAAAATGAATGTTTAGTTAGAGCTTTCCAAACAACAGATTTTTGAAATATTGGCTTTTCGAACAAATGATATGACGAAGCTGGAATCGAATTTTTTTCTGTGAAACATCTACTCGAATTTCCTTGACCGAGATTTCAACCGCTGCTCTTAAGTCGTCCAACATCGAAAACTGTGTGAGATACACAGTACCTTTTAGACAGACAACCATATAAAAAATGACGCAAGTTAAGATCCAGGGAGTAAGGAGGCATCTCTACACCAGTGCTTGTTTACGTAATAGAAACCAACCCGATGAGTCTGTCTTAAAAATGTTCCATTAAAAGATGCTCCATTTCCCTGAATGTAAGGTGGTTTAGCACCACCTTGCTTAAACCAATAGTCGCTTATCTTGTCTATGCCCAGCCAGAATGGGATGGTAGTAAGTAAAACGTAGCGCATTCTTCTCAATCCTGTTTTCTAGCTTTATATGCAGAGGCAGAAGTTTGCATACTCATTTTGCAGACTCACTTTTCCTGTCACAAATTTCCATAATCACCTATGTAAGCTTCCATACGATGTAATCATTGTAATTTGAAATACAAACTTCTGGATTCGTAATTAACATTATTCGTATATATTACGATGCCATATTATGCCATTATGTTATATTCGAGAATCACTCATGAATGCATCAAAATATACATTTTGACGTGCTCCATTCGAATCTGTAAATATTGGCTTTTGCATATTTTGTGGGACACCTTGTATTTAATCCATCTCAATAAAAGTAAAAAACAAACAAACATGGATATGATTATAGTCGATGGTGAATTAAATCAACTTGATAAGGATATGTTTCATATAGGAGAGTTTTGTTTCCGGTGCTTATTGTGCATGTTTAAATAACTCGATTGTGCTCATGTTTTGAAGAATTTCATTTTTGTCCCCATGCTAAAGAATATTTTGTTCCTTTTTTGTTCGAAAACCCAGTAATCGTTTTATTATGCTCTTTTGTTGTACATTACCTAAATAGTGCTTGCCATTCTTAGGAAAACCCAAGTATAACATAAAAAACTTTAAAAATGCTTGTAAAAATCCTCATATTTAATATTCTACCAAAACCTCTCAACATTCGATAAAACGGCTTGTGAACTATTTATAGAATGTCGGCATTTCATTTATTGCCAATGTACATAGAAATGACATTCTGCATAGTTATATTCCATTTGAAATTGAAAATATAACAAGAATATTTCAAAGGGTTCTTTGATCTTAAGTCAAACGATAAAAATTTTATTGCGGTGAAAACTTTCGATTAAAATCACCCGACAGAAGCGGAGCTTCACCTCATTCAATTCAGACTACAAATGCCAAAGTTTATTTGTGCTATAGTTTGATGTTTATTTGAATAGGTAAAATAAAATAAAACAAATTTATACAGACTCTGCTTCTTAGTCAAATACCAAAAATATGAGAAGTTTAATGCATTTCATTATTCCGTTTTTAAGTGTAATTCCTTTTGGAATATTAATATATTTATGATATTTTTGGAAAATATTAAGATTTTTACGATTTATATCTAAAAATTATCTTAGTAATATTTACAAGTAAGGCATATACACCATACAAAATGGTTAGTGAGTATTGGAAATTTACATATTATGCTTTTCTTGATTTTTTTAATGATCAATGTTAAAATATATTCAACGCTCAGTAATTTCAAACAAATATAGTTACACAGAATTTAGTTTGAGATTAATAATTTAACCGTTTTCTGACAGTTGGATATTTTTTCTCCTAGATTTTGCACGGAAATAGTAAATTATTTTATAAGATGCAGTAAATTAGGAGGAATTCTCATATATTTCCCTTTTCATTAATTTTGTAAATTAGCAATACATTAAAATACTTTAAAGCCATCATAAACTATTAATCGTTGGTTCTACATTGTCAAACTAACATTTATGTATTAAAAATGAAAAGAAGCAGCATTGGGGAAGTTACCATAGAAAAGGTGTAACTTCACAAGATTCATTAAAATGATTTGGAATCTTCAAAAGATTAAAAAACAACAGCAGAAAAGAAATTTTTAAACTAAGAAAACACCTTATATATTTGTTGAATCTTTATTAATAAAGAATAGTACACAAAAAAAATCATAATATGAAAATTGGAAAGTGTAAAACATACAATGCAAGGTCTAAAAAAATTGCGATTTTTACTTTCTTTTACATGTAAAGAAAATATAGTAATCGTCGAAAAATTTAAAATCAAGATTTTGATTCATGTTTTAAACTTTTTTAAGACCGAAAAACATATTTTTGGAAAATATACATCTATATATCTGTGATAAAGTTAAAGCAAAAACGCTTTAACCTAGATAGGCGAAATTTTGTATACTGTCTTGAAGCAAAAAATGCAGAATTCTCAAATTTTGAGTAAAGTCTATTGAGAAGAAGTCCGCCTGTCTGGCTGTTCAAATATCACTTAGCATGATAGTTACAAAAAGAACAGAGGTACAGATTTAACATTTATAGCGCAAACATTTGTCAGATTTTGAATTCTATCAAATTTACCTGTTTTTATGAAATTCAAAAATCCTATTATGGTTGGTCTTTACTTTCAGAAACATGTAAAACCGACAATTCAAAAAAGCAGAGCTTAAATATATCAAATTTAGTATAGGATTTTTATTCACATTAACATTTCAACTGGTTTGTGAAAAACGCGTCTAAAATCCGAAGATGATTTTTGAATACTATTATTGCATGCAGAGATTAATCACCAAAACTTGAAACAAGGTATGGTAGATTCAGTTAGAATGATAAATTTTGGCCAAAAGGTAATATTTCATAACTATTATATGCCAGAAGATTTTCTAGCATGAAAAATTTATTAGAACATAAGGGAAGAAAGTTTTGTATTGATGTTCCCCGCCAATTTAAAATTATGTACAAAATTTTTTTAAAACTTTTAGTAAAGCTTCATTTATAAACAAAACGCTTGACACTCTAGAGTTTTACAACAACCAACATTTCAGCTTTAGTTTTGAGAAATTTTATCATCAATCTTTTCAGTTGTGATGAACTTCAACCTTTCAACAGGTTCGTCTGAAATGTGATGTAAAGAAAATGCATAAAGAGTTTTATCTTAGCTGTCATAGAAATACCTATTATTGTTCTTCCATTTCCTAACTATGACCACCAATTGGTAAAAGTACTTGGAAGGGATTTACTCTTCACTATAAAATTATGGAATTTTCTTTTCCAAATAAACTTTTCATGATAAGCTTGAGATTTTAAATAACAAAACCTATTCCCCAATTTTCAGAATAACTTCTGTAGGCCTGTTCGATGGTCCCATCTTTCTTGTTCTATTCAATAAAATTTGGCATATTAGTCTCTTCTAATGGTGAGATTCTATTTCATCTACAACTTTCAAACGCTTTCCTATTCGCCACTAAGAAGTGCAGACTTCAAATTGCATAATAATTTTGATATGGCATACATGCCCAACATACCTGCTACATGCTTCATATGGCATACATGCTTCCCAACTTCACCCAACTTCATTATGAGACCGAAATGTATAATAAAGTTTAAATTAAAAGTGATTCTTAAATGGATTTATGAGTTGATTTAAGCATAAACATAGACTATTAAAACAAAATTTGTTCAGCAAATTAAAAACAAAAATGTTGATTAAAATTTTTTAGTAACTGATAAGAATTAATACACTCAGAAAGGCTATTAATAGTTTGTACGATAAAATCATGGGCACCTTTCCTTTTTGATTCAAGATTTTAGTAAAGGACTGAATAAGGTATTTTTTAAAATTTACATAGTTTCCTGACTTGGTAAATCTGTTTCAGCTGTCACCATTTGTTTCTTGGTATTTTTGTTTCCATCATTTAATTCACAGAAACATTTAATAAAGCTATGCATGACTTGACACTGATGGTATTCTCTCTGGAGATTCCTGGATGATTTGTCGTCTCTCTTATCCAACTTAAATCCTTTCCTTTCTTTTCCTAACCATCCTTTCTTTTATCCACCTTTTTAGTGCCTTCCATCTTGTGCTGATCCAACTGGTTAGACAATTCTGGGTTACATGCACAGAACGGCATTATTATGTTATGTTCCATTGTTGGGTAAATGTTGAGAAAATTAAATATCATAGCTTTAAAGAAAATCTATGCTTTGAATTTACGCATTTTACTTCAATAACTTTCTCAACTTAGCATTTAAGACGCTTTAAGCAATTTAATAACTTATCAGTCGTCACATCTCAGGCTTTAGAACTCCTATGAGGCTTATCTAATTAGATATACACTGAAGTGAAAAAAGTCATTGGATAGCAATATGCAAATATACAGATGGCAGTAGTATCACAGCGAAATGTATAAATGCGCAGTTTGTTTTCCAGAACTTTCATTTGTGTTCAAGTTATTCATGTGAACAGGTTTTTCGTGATTTATGGCGGAACGACAAGAATTAACAGACTTTGAACGTGGAATGTTAGTTGGAGCCAGACGCATGGGTCATTCCATTGCGGATATCGTTAGTGAATTTAACATTCCGAGATACACAGTATCAAGAGTGTGCCGAGAGTATGAAATTTCAGGCATCACATCCCATCATGGACAGCGTAGTGGGCGACCACCTGCACTTAACGACCGAGACCGCCGACGTCTGTGTAGAATGGTCAATGTTAATAGACACGCAACACTTCGGCAAATAACTGAAGGAATCAATGTGGGAGTACGAGGGACGTCTCCGATAGGACTGTGCGGCGAAATTTGTCTTCCTTGGGCTATGACAGCAGAAGACCGACTAGAGTGCCTTTACTGACAGCACGATATCGCCTGCAGCGACTCTCCTGGGCTCGTGGGCATATCGACTGGTCCCTAGACCAGCGGAAAACCGTGGTGTGGTCAGATGAGTCACGATTTCAGTTGTTACGAGCTGATGGTAGAGTTCGAGTGTGGCGCAGACCCCACGAAGCCATGGACCCAAACTGTCAGCAAGGCACTGTTCTAGCTGGTGGTGGCTGCATTATGGTGTGGGCTGTTTTTACATGGCATGGACTCGGTCCTCTGGTGCAACTGAACCGATCATTGACTGGAAATGGTTATGTTCAGCTGCTTGCAGATCACTGGCAGCTATTCATGGACTTGACGTACCCACACAACGATGGGATTTTTATGGATGACAATGCGCCATGTACCGGGCCAGAACTGTTCGCGATTGGTTTGAAGAACATTCCGGACAATTCCAGCACATGATCTGGCCACCTAGATCACCCGATATGCATTCCCATCGTTCCCCTCCAGCATTTATGGGATATCATCGAAAGGTCCGTTCGTGCCCAAACTCCTGCACCATCCACACTTTCACAATTATGGTCGTCTATTCAGACAGCATGGCTCAATATTCCTGCAGAGGACTTTCAACGACTTGTGGACTCCATGACACGTCGAGTTGTTGCACTTCGCCGGGTAAAAGGAGGACCGACACGATATTAACAATCATCCCATGACTTTTGTCACTTCAGTGTATACGCGTGTTGGTCTTATCTATACTTATAATAAAGCTCAATGTGTGTGTGTTGTCGCTCTACAGACCAGACCGTTGGACCTACAGCTACCAAATTTGGTACATGTATAAATTGGAGGTCGGGAATGTGCACCTGGGAGCCCTTTTTTCGAATTTTTAATTACAATTTGAATTAATTAAAATGTAAGCGAAATTTCTACGATTTTCCGCTATAACTTCCGAAAATATTATCGCACAAACATGAGTTTTACATCAATTTAAAGATTAAAAAATTAGCTTTCTAATGGCGTCTTTGTTTTTATGTATAACTTAAGCTTCTATTTTTAACGAATTTTTAAAGAAATATTTTAACCGTGTTTTTTTAGCACGTGACTGGATAAAATAAAAGAATGCCGGAAGTTCAAATAAAAAAAATTATCATCGCAACATAAATCTACAGAAATGCAACTTTCAGCACGTGACTGGATAAAATAAAATAAATATAATATGTGACATTTTCTAAGATAAATAATGAACAAGCAAAGGGAAAAAATAGCTTTTATTAAACTGTTGAAATCATACTGACAGAAGTTCAAATTAAAAAATAAATTAACTATGACTGCAAATTAAATCGAAAAAAATGTAACATTCACCACGTGATTGTGTGAAATTAAATAAATATTAAATGTTATGTTTTCTAAAAAAGAAATACAATACAAAGGTTTCTATGATCGTTTGCAACATCTATATCATTAATTTAGTGAATCAGTGTTACGTGACTTTCGAAGTTTAAATATATCTGACAGAGAAATTATAAAGAGAGCAAGGCACATAAGTATTTAATTGAAAATCTTAGACCCCATTACTCTTGGCGAACCAGCTGGTCGCAAAAGGCGTCAAGTTAGAAATAAATGCATAGCATATAATTTCTTAGAAAATTAAAGTTATAAAGATTGCGATTTTACATAAAGCTAATCATCGTTTTTTCATAATTGTGAGTATAAGTTAGCTTTTATCCCAACAATAAAAGATGACAAGCAAAATAATCTAAATTCTCAAAGTCGAAAGACAAACTGATAGAAATATAACGTTACAGATGGAATTTATTTTATGCTGTTTTTAAACACAAGTTATTATAATACTCCTGCGAAACTGTCACTAGATGTGTTATGAGAATTTCATTCCACTTTTTCATTTACTTTACTTAGAGTTATTATTATCTAAAAACCAAATGGTAAAAATATAATAAAAGGAATGCTCCTAATGAATAATATTATTGAAATTAAGTTTGGATATGAATGTAGAATTGAATGCCTTTCGTTCTTAATGAAGTCGACAAATTGAAAATTAACGAGCTTTTCTCTATGTATGAAGAAAAACAATTCTCAATTACTTTTGTTAATGTTGATCACAGTTATTTGTAGATAATCCTGTTTAATTTTTATCTTATCTCAGGTAGCAGTGATAAGTTGAAAACATTTCATTTTGTGCTGATTAATTGTTTACATTTTTTGTGAATATTGACGTAATTAATAGATATGACTGCTTTGTCTATGTGCAATAGATAAGATAAGATATGTATATATATTTCGTAAAACTGAATTTATTTAACATGAAAATATTATGATAAATAAATAAATAAGTTGTATCAGACTTCTCTTTTCGGCAGTTTATCAACACAGTAGTATGAAAATGATTTAAATACTAGCTGAGGTGCAGTTCTCATCATCTGACCTCAGGTCAAAATTGAGAGATCCATCCCGAAATAACTCTAGTGTTGCTTTAAAATGGGACGTTAATAAAATTAAATTAAACCTATATTTTATTTACAGTAACTTTCTTGTTGGAAACTTTTTTGTTTTTTAAATTTGAATTGAACTTCTTATAGATTTTGAATTTCGTACTTGAATTTCATGACCCAACTAACAAAGAAGTTTTAATTTCAATTTGTCATCAAGATAAAATCAAGTTATTTTAGTAGTCTTAAACATGCTATTCATTATCATTATGATCTTCTATAATGGAGTAAGTCTTATATCCATGTCATCTAAATGCAAAGTCTCAGGGCCAACTTTACTTCATTATTCACTAGCCGCCTTTGGTGACCAGCTGGTTCGCCATGAGTAATTCGTTCTAATATTTTCAATTAAATCACATATTCTTTAGCCTTGAAGTAATTCCGGGAATGTATTGGCCTGAAATTAATATTTTCTTTAAGATGATGGACGGAAAGTTCTAAAAGTACACCTTTTCCAAATAATATTCTTTAATTTTATAAATCAGTCAGTTTTAACCATCGGTTATGCTTCCAAAATATTAAAAAAAAATTTCGATGATGTTGCCAAGATATTAAATATGTTTTTTTTTTTAAAGAAAGCGAGAAAGGGAAAAAAGTATTGAATTAATCATACAGATATTGCAAACAATTACATAAATATGCCATTAAGTCGAGATTTCAATGCATATTCTGTCTAAATTCAATCAGGTTTACCATAAAGAAGATTTATTGAGTTAATGATATAGATATTGCAAACGATTGTAGAAACCTTTGCTTTGCATTTATTTTTTAAAGAAAGTACCACATTTTATATTTATTTTATTTTATCCAGTCACGTGCTGAAAGTTGAATTTCTGTAGATTTATTTTGCGATGATAATTTTTTTAAATTGAACTTCCGGCACTCTTTTATTTTATCCAGTCTCGTGCTAAAAAGACATGGTTAAAATATTTCTTTAAAAATAGAAGCTTGAGTTATACATTAAAACATTGATACCATTAAAAAGGCTAATTTTTTAATCTTTAAATTAATGTAAAAATCATGTTTATGCAATCATATTTTCGGAAGTTATAGCGGAAAATCGTCGAAATTCCGCTGAAATTTTAATTAATTCAAATTCTAATTAAAAATTCGAAAAAAGAGCTCCGAGGTGCACATTCCGGACCTCCAAGGTATACATGTACCAAATTTAGTAGATGTTTTCCAACGGTCTTGCCTGTAGAGCGCCAACACACACACACACATTTAGCTTTATTATAAGTATAGAATAGATAATATAAAAGATACTATTAATTGTAACATTAAAATAATATTGGGGAATTTTTTTTAACAGCGCATTATCTGAATTGAAATTTGCTTATAAAATAATAATAATAGTGAACCAAAGAATTTCATCAGTTATTTTTCCATTCATTAAATATCATACATGGTTTCGTTTATAAATTTAATTACGTTTGTTTATATGCATTACGGCAATAATACATTTTTTTGCTGATTTGTTTTCTGAATGCAATTTTTCTCTTTGAATATTTGTAGGCTTCTTAATGTTACAAAAAACTCACAAAATTCGAACAAACAAAAATTAGCTTTATATTGCGCATAAAGTTCATGCATGCCATTATAAGAATGTCATTTCAAAATACTTTCATATATACAAATAAGTTTTTAATTTTCGATTTCGATTTTGTTTCCTTTTTCGAATTTTCCATCTAATGTTTTCGTGGCGAGCTCATGATTTTTTGTAATAACTCTTTTGTATCTAATTTTTGTTCAATCGCTTCTTTAATAGTTACATCAAAAGCCTTTATTTATATGCGATTTTAAATATTTCAAACACAAGGAATTTCCAACCTTAGAGATGTTTGCTATCGAAATATTTTGTACCTATACAATATGGCAATAAATATATGACTATCGATAATATAATTTGATGAATAATAAGGAGTCAAATATTTAAAGGAATTTATGATATACTTACTATTTGAAGAGCAAGTATTTTTATGTACATTTTATTACAGACATTTTGCTGTATAAAAAGTCTTTTTTCTAATGCATATTTTGTTTCATATGATACAGTTGTTTAGGTCGATCTTATTTTAGCCCACCTTTGGTGTCTTTTTCAAAATCTCGCCAAATATCAGCAATAATGATTCCAAAATGGCAACCCTGACAACATCTGAAGAGAATACTTCAAATACTTTCAATTTGGCGAGATTCGGAAAAATTGGCGAGATTTTGAAAAAGTCGCCAGAGGTGGGCTAAAATAGGATTTTACCCAGTTGTTTTTCTGTTTGTGTATCTTTTGTTTGTTGTGAAATGCTGTGTGTTATGCTTTTATTGTTATAATTTTAGATTTATATTCTCAATTTGCTGATCTAATTGAACTTTTATTCAGTATTTTGTTTAGCTTTGTAGATAAGTTATTTTATATTTCGTATAATTCTATTCCTATTTATATTGTAACTAAGTCTTATTCGTTTGAACTTAATTATAAGTTCGTACATTATTTTCTGTGTTTTTCGGAATATTAGGAGAATCCCATTTATTTTTCTTGTAAATTTTTCTACATATTAATGTATAATTTTAAGCTTTACTCTAAATTTCTTATTTACTGGTATTTCATTATATACGTTAAATTTTTTTGAAAGAGTTTTGGATAGTTTGTTTTGTTTTAGATAGTTTGTATTTGGAAGTCTTTTTAAATACAAGGATCTGAAGTAGATTAAAAAAGGTACTCGAAAATGCTTCCGTTTACCACTCTCAAAAAATTGCCTTTAAAATATTCTCTATAAGTATTATATTCCTAAAATGCTCTCCACTGATTGACTATTGCTTATCATACAATTCATTGTTCTTTGTAAAATATATTAAAATAGACGCCTTTTTTATTTAGCTAAGCTTTAGCTGACTTGAATAGTAACGATGATAAAATGAATTTATTCGCATACATTTTAATTAAAAACAAATGTAAAAAGGAGAAAATGGCTTTAAAAATTTCCTATACTCTAGAGGAAGCGTAAAATTATATTTGCATAGTTTCACATATCAATTTGCATAATTTATTATTTTTTTTGAAAAAAATGTAATAATTTTGGTTTTTTTTATAAAAGATTTTTGCGATACGATTTAGAGTTTCTAAGCTTTTTTTGTTATTGAATTGCTAATAAATTGATTATTAATAAATTCACAGAATAATTGTGCTTTTAATTATATATTTTGCTTTTGTGTATGTGTAATCGAAAAATAAAATAATCACTGTTTTCCATTCCATTCTTATTTTAATTTTCTATTAAACATTAGAGCAAGAATTAATAATATTTTATATGATTTTTTTTCATTTTTAATATTACTTCCATTTTCTCAGCTCTAATTTTTTTATTTTTAATGTAAATACGGTAATGTTTTAGTGCTATTATTTGTTATTCTGTCCATTTAATATGTTTCTTAGGGTAGTTTTATGTTTCATTTCCCTGTAGCTGCAGACATCAACACTGCTAGTAAATATTTTCTTTATAACTAGTATATGCTTTTCTTAGATGCAACAATAAGCAAATATGTAAAATTTTCGTAACTTTAAAACTATTTTTTCATGCATACTTAATTGCTAATAATCATAATCAACACGTTGATATGAGCTTATTCCATACATAGATCCATTTATGTTAAATTGCAACATTATATGCTGGCTTTAACCATACAGTCTAGCAAATCTAGACAACCTTATAAGCTAGGAAATAATGGCAATAGGGGCATATAGCATCAAATATTGGTCCAAGTGATTTTGGAAGTTCTATGTAGCAAGTGACAATCTTAATGGCGATGTATGGGGGTCGACTTGCCAGATTAATAAAGTCTTGCACATGTAGTTCCACACGATTTGAAAGAGATACTACATTACTTGATTGAAAAGTTAAAAAATAGATCTAAGGAACAAGGGAATCTGTTATCATTTCTTTTTCTTAAAAGGAAAAACAGAAAATATTTAGTGGCTAACTCTATCATAACATGCAAATCGATTTTAAATCACTAATTAATCTACTGACCTTTAAATAAAACTGCTTAAACAACAACTGAAAAACAAAAAACTTAATTATTTTCCTTTCCTCAAATATAGAGAAGATTATCCAAAGACCATCATTAAGCTATGTATTGTATATTTCCTATAATCATTTTTTGAAAAATTTTCTCTGAAAACAACAAAGAAAATATTGGAATAATGAAATTAATTAGTTATTAATAACTATTGTTATACATAAAAAATATATTCGTCAGCTTAATTAGAGCGTATCCTTTTCGCAAGAGCAATTTATTTATTTTCAAAATATAGAAAAATTTACTACTTAGTTTAATTAATGCGCAGGAAGTTCCACTTGATTGTCTAGAAAATAGAAAAATTTAAAATATTGGGAGATATTTAATGTTTTGTGTATACTAAGGAATAACTGTATCAATTGACATCGCTTTGTGAAGTTTAGTATTTACTATAAGTAAGCAAAAATTAAAATGAACCGTTTTCTATATTTGTTACTAACATGAAAATATTTATTATTGCATAAATATTATATCTGCATAAATTATAAAATGTTTTCATATTTTTAAGTTCCAATAAATTTTGCAAACGCAAGTAGGAAGACTTAACAAAGCGACGAAAGATCTTTCAGAAGATTTTTATCGTCTTTAATGATAAGAGGTTACTGCCTTGGTGATTATATTTCACATTTTCTTATCTTTTCGCTTAAATAAACGAACACCTAGAAAATTTCAAATATGTTGGACGGTACTAATTATGGCGACGCATTTTAACATAAAAAATTTATTTCAATTTAGAGTTATAATAAGCATAGGAAAGTAGCAATTCAATTAAATTAATTTTAAAATAGGAGACTAAAAAATTCCCCTTGAAAAGAGCGTTATTATTTTTTTAAAGAAATGCTACATTAAAATTCTAATTTGGATTTTCGCAATAATTGATTAAATATTTTTTGCCATGCCTTTTCATTATTATTTTCTTCGGATTTTCTGAGAAAGGTAACCAGCTTCCTTAAAATATCTTATGCATATCATATCCAAGAAATAGCTATTGTAATACTTAGCTATTATAATTAGGAATTTGTTCTAATATAAAATAACATATTTTGTTTTACTTAGTCTTTGAAATGCACCAAAAATAGCTTTTGTTAAAATTTATAATTTTACATTTTATAAACGTAAATTGCACAGAATTGTATTTAGAATTGCTCCAATAATCAGACAACATAATTGTTGCCAATAATCGGAAATGAGAGAAAATAGGACTCCATTTTTGTTTATATATGTATCTGTTTACACTCAACAGGGCAGATTGCTCGGTCATGAATTGCTCAATTTTGCACCAATATATTTTCGAGGGAAGCGAGAAAACATATCTGAAAGCAAATTTTTAAAGTTTTAATTTGTAATAATAATAAAAAAGTAACGTTCTTTGATATTCATTTCCAAAAATATTATGGGAAAAAAATATTTTTTACTTTTTGAAAATCCTTCAAATGTCTATTTATTATTATTATTTTAGCTGTCTAGTATTTATTTCTGTAGTAGTGAGGAGATTTTGAAAAAGTTTTTTTTTTAAATTCTTAATATTACGTTTCATTATTATGATGAGATTTAAAGTTTTAATTGATTTATTAAACAATCAATCGCGAGTTTATTCTCCTTTGCTCAATGCCAAAGAAGGAATACTCGACTTCCGTTTTGAAGATATTTTTTACGAAGCTGTAATGTTGCTTCTGAGCACAAATAATTCTTTGGTAAGAAAGAAAGTTTTGCAGACAGCTATATATAATGCTTATCGGATGCCGGATTGATGACTCCTGACTTCAGGAAAAAATGAATGGTACTAGAACGGATGGTCTAGAATTTTGTCGATAGGACAAATAGGAGGCGAACTATGCTTGATCCTCCAAAACTGTTTCATGTCCTGTTTCGAAAGTTATAAAATTCCAGTTCTCTAAGTTCTAAGCTCGTCATATAGTGAGTCGTAGATAATCAACGACGAATTATTTGAGTCATTTCAATGAAAAAAGCGTTGAGAGAGCTCAAGTGATTATTCGATTGAGAATTGAGATATGCACCAAGCCTTGGAGACAATTATTGAAGAAATATTGAATAGTCTGCTGAGTAGCCATTCGTATAGTAGTGAATCGGCTAAAGTGAAGAGACAGTGGAGAATAGCAGAAGTTAAGAGAGACCCCAGATAATAGCTAAGTAGATTCTCCTTTCCTACTGAGCACACAATATCGCTCTGTGTGCAGTTAAGACTGTTTCTATTGACTACTACTTGTGGGATGCTATGTATTGCTTGTGCACTTCTTGGCTGTGTTTTATCGTCTGTGCATTCGTGTTAAATTTTTTTTATTTATTACTGAAACTGTTGGACTGTTACACCATACACCTACTACAAGCAAATCATTCGAGTATAGTTAAATCCTTCTCAACATTCGGTGGCAGTAGTGATATTAAAAGACTGTTGAAGAATTATCGTAACAGTGTAATCCAATATAAGGAATTTTAAGGAAATATATTAGCTTCGTAATTTAATATGGCTTTCAATTAAATTTCTTTTAGTTTCTGCATATGAAGCTTGAAGATAAAGTACACATTTTGCTGAAGTGGATATTCAAAATTTACAGTTTTCAAATATGCATAAAAATATAAATAAATGTAATTATTTTCTTATTCTTAAATAATCAGGTATCGTAAAATCTATGAAAAATTAGGACGAAATGGAAGGAAGGAACAGATTTTCGAATAAATCAGAAAGGGTACCCCTATTTTTCTTGTCGATATGAACACGATAAATATAAAATGTAATGATCTAAGAAGGTAAAAAGGCATTTTAAAAATATTATTTTGCCATTAAAATTGCATATTTGCATATCAAAATTTCAACCCGGTTTGTGAATGAGAGAGGAAATCATTCCAAGAACCCAAACAACTTTCTTCATTTGGGAGGAAGTTAGACAAATATTGTGGAGGAATCCTAGAAATTCGGAACAAAAATTATAACAGTGGTTTTATCATGATCAATGTTACTAGAAATATGAAAATCAAATTTCTTACACAAAAATAACACATTTAATCTTTTTATAAGATGTTTAATTTCTTCGTTATATCAAATTCATGTATTAGGTGGAAAGTCAAAATATCATAAAACACAAAACGTGTTGCTATATTTGTACGGAATATGGAATTTTATGGCACGTGGCACATGAAAATAATTCTTATAGAATGTTGTGATTTGTTTTCGTGTGGAAATTACAAATCTTACAACATTTTATAAAAATGCCTGCTATTAGAATATCTTATTGTAGGGTCAACATCACTATTTCTTTATTCCTTTTATTTGGAAATCTCTATTGTCTTTATATGAGGAAAATGGTATTATAATGTCTTGTTATTGAAAATTTCCAAACGATTTTTGAATTATGCTGAATAAAAATTCAGTACCAGAATAGCACGATAAAAGAAATGTTTATTTCAGTTACAAATTTTTTTTTCTAATAGCAGTTGAATATTATTATTCGAGAAAGCGAAGCAATTTGTTTTGAAGAGAATCAGGATTCTTAAAGAGAAAAGAAAGCGATTTTATACATACATTGCTTTTTTACCTTCAAAATACTTGTAATAAAATAAACAAATTTCATTGTTTAGGGAAATTTCTTTCTATTTAAGCATTTAATAATTGCTTCAGTTAGAACATTTATATTTAAGAAAATTTTTGTGTTTTGTAGCTGACCGATGATAAATATGCTATTATGCAATCGATTCCAAGCGAGACATTATATTTGAATCATAGTTATTTTGTTTTATTCACTTTCTTAATAATCACTTTTTTAGGTCTGGGAACTATTCTCTAATCCAGAGTTTCCCAAAATTTTTTGTGTCGTAGACCCCTTGCCATGTTTTTCCGTATTGAATAGACCCCTACTTACCTGATATTGATTTCCTTTAAATTTCTAACTGTAGTGAAGTTTACTGTTAAAAACTTAAAGTAAAAACACATGTTAATTTATACATTTACAATTGAATTTAAATTTATTCTACTCAAAATAAAATTTCGTATCTGTTATGTAAAATCTATGTAACATGAAATAAACATAAAATAAACTAACATAAGCAAAAAGTCAATATTTTTAATGAGAAGGATGAGCCTGATGCTTTAACAATAAATTATCAACATTTGGCGTCAATTTTGTAAGGGTTAATCTTAAATCTCCTCGGCTAATGATGTCCAGTCTGTTTCTTTTGCCCCACGTATTTGTCCCACATTAGTATTTATAGAGTGACGAATTGAACAAGTCAGTGCAAGGTAGCGAAGCTCTGAGACTGCGACTCTCGGGTTTTTACGGGTTCAAAACGTGTTGTGACCACAAATCGAATACCAACACCCTACAGCTTACACAATTTTATAAACATATATAAAATTTTTTTACTTCATAGGTACTTTTATGAATAATGTAAATGTTTTGATATTATAAGATAGTATGATGTGAGTAAATAGGTACTATCAGTGTATGTGTTGAGATTTACTATCGTGGATCCCCATTTTCATTTCATGGACCCCCAAATTTTTTTTTTCGCTGACGTAGACCCCTTGCAGGTTGTCATAGACCCCTAGGGGTCGATATAGACCACTTTGGGAAACACTGCTCTAATCCTTGAAGAGCATAAAACCTTTAAAAATAACAGTAGATGCTAAAAGAAGAATATATTCTTTCAGGAAATGGCCATATCGTATGCAAGACTTGCGATACGCAAGCCATTTCCTGAAAGAATATAGTGTTAGCGTAATAATCATCTGAATGTAAAGCAAAAGGAAAATAGTTAATGAAATTGCACAATGAAGTTTATATATTTAATTAACTAGAAGAATATGTATCTTGTCCTTCAAATCCGTTTGATGCCAAATTTCAAGATGCCGATGAAGTAATTTAATCATAAAACAAATATATGCATATTAAAGAAACGAAACAAAAAATACATACAAATATCTTTTGTATAATAAAGAAAAGATATACAATTATTATGATATCACATTCTAATATTCAAAATAAACCAAATGAGCGATAAACTTCATTAGCAGAACTCATGTTTTAAAGCAGACAAACTGACTAATAAAAGGCGTCAAAAACATAAGGTTTGAATTTGCCCTTAGACAAGCACAACAGTGTAGACAACCCTATTAAAAACTGTTTATCAGCTAATTTCTTAGGATTATTAAAAATTGGACGTTACGCGATTGAGTAACGTGTATTCATCATAGAACAAAATTTTGAAAATAATGAAAGTTTGGCGGCCACAGATCAGAAATTTGACAATCAGTCAAGTAGGTCGTGTGATTTAACCTATATTTGAATTCAAAGATTTATACTATATACGGAAGATTTATACGGAATATGGAATTTTATGGCACGTGGCATATGAAAATAATTCTTATAGAATGTTGTGATTTGTTTTCGTGTGGAAATTACAATTCTTACAACATTTTACTAACAAGCCCACAGTACCTGTGCATTGACGGAGGAATTCTTAGTTGCATCAACGAAATGCCCTCATTTATATAAAATGGTCACCGCAAATTTCGACATAAGAATCCGTATGCGCCAACAAAACAGTAGTCGCCATTTGCCCTCTGTGTTATTCTATATCTAATCCTACTTTATGATTCAATAAAAATATAACAATTTAAAGAAAAAACAAGTTTTTTTATTTAGTTCAAATTTTGTACTAATATGTTATTCTAACATGTAACACCCCATTTATACTAATCCTAAACTATGAAACTGCCACATCATTTTTGGGTTGCGAAAACGTTACTGCATGAATGGTGTGAAATTTAAATCTTGCTTTAATTTTTGCACAACTCTGATTTTTGACAATTTTACAATGCATATGACAATCTTTTCTGCTATCTATTTGATAGATGTGAAAAACATCGCTCAGTATTTCTTAATAATTAAAAAATATTTGTTCTATTTCCAAGTTTTAAATGAATGAAATTTCACTTTTATGCTATGCAATAAATATATTGGACATTCTTCTTTTTAAATATGGTAGTTTTGGTTGCTATGAAATAAAAATTATAACTACACATTCTAAAATTTCTTTATGTACAGAATAATCAGATATTGAAACTTGAGTAAAATTCTAAGTGAACAGTCATTACAAATGTGAATCAATAATTTAGAATTCTCTGAATATATAGTGAATAGGGAGGATTATTTGATGCTAATATATAATGGTTGGGTATGAAATATGACATCATTCCATCATTGCGATTAAACGTTTATTTGACAGTCACCTTGGTTACCAGATTTAACGTTAGATGTGGTTCCAGTTGGACTCTCTTGTAAGTTACAAATCAAATGGATTAAAATATGCCATAAAAAATAAGGGTATATCTCAATTAAATGTATGTATATTCTCACATATTACATTTGAACTTACTAGATTATATACCCTAATTTTATTTACTATTTTAGAGAATTTTCTTACAGATTTCTAAGAAATAAAATTCTAATTAAATTAATAAAGATTTTATTTAATTAAAACCGACTTATATATATTCACAAACTTCCGCTTCCATTTTACGAAAAGGAGAGTTTTTTTTATACGATGGCTAATTTATACTCATAAAATAATTGCTCAGGATCAATTTAATTTTGAAATTCTGAAGAAAGGGAAAGGACACGAATAAAAAAATTGTAGAAGAAAAAATAAAGTTCTATAATAAATGACATATTCTGCTACTTTTTTTTATATGACTAAGAAGTCATGCGATTTGACTCCATGCTAAAACTAATGTGAAATATAGAGCGAGATTTTAAAATGTGTCTTTTATATAAGAAAATAGATATATGGATCTGAATACTTTCTTTACTAGTAAATTTTATACTTAAAGTGTTTGGTTAATAATCAAGATAGTGTACTTATAGCAGTAATTAATTATTTGGATCTTAAAAACATTGGTATTTCGAATATTATAATTGAGATTTTATTATGAGATATTATACTAATATTATTTAACAGCGATAATAATATAACAATTCGTAGGTGATAATGGTAGATATGGCATTGGATACAATTCAAATAACATTTCAATTAAAGTATCAGGCTTTTAACGTTTTTACATGGTTGGTTTTTATTTTACAGCTAATTCACAAATTCCTTTTGTTTCAGTGTTGATTTTAATTTTCAAAATATTTTCTTAACATTTTAGTTAAAATTTGTTCCACAAAAATTTGATCATGAAGCGGGTTAACAGTATAGTGAGATTCTTAGACATCGACAGAGTATCGATGCTGTCAAAATGAAGTTGACAGTATCGAACTGTTGGAGTTATTGACTGAAACAATCGATAATATCGGAAAACTCTATGCCATTGATGTGCTTCTATTGGCTATACTATTGAATCCTAGTCAATAATTTTAAAACTTATATCATAGTTGTTTGTGAGAGCTTACGAGATATGAAATAGAGTAATCGGCATTTTTATTATCATTTTGTAAATAGTAAGAATAAACCAAGAAAGAAAAGTTGTGCTATTTTTCTAACCTACAAAATAAAAAGATGTATAATACTTGGTACTTAAATTACTGTTATTTCTTGTTGTCGAATGGCAACAGACAAATATAAAATGACCCTCATACAAATTTCAGCCTACTTCATTGAATGGTTTTGCAACTTCAATGAAGCTAGCTCTTCGCGTATAATAGATTTGCAAAATATTATTAGATATATTCTGGAAATAGTTCGCCGTTTCATCAAAAAATATATTCAATCAGAGGAAAGAAGATGTAAAAGAAATTCAAGAAATAAGTTTCAAGCAGAAATTTTGATAGAGCATAAAAATAGACTTAACTGTCACTAAATGGATAATCTTTATAACTTTCATATGGAAATTGAGGTTCATGTATTCCAGAGAAAATTTATTTTACAAATATAACATTATCTTGATAGACAAAATTTACCTTTTTAATTATAGTTTTATTTCTACAGAGTCTCTTCCTAATTCTAATAATATTCGATTTTAATACAATATATGTTACAATAATTTTAAATATAATTATAAAGAACAAAACGCTACTATTATAACTAGCAAAATTTTAAACTGGTTATTTAGTTTTATTCTTTTTTATTAATTACTTTAATATTGTTATTATTTATTTTATTAATGCTGTATTGATAAATGCATTATTATTATTTTTACTTTATTTCAGCTTAACATGGACTATAATATAGAATGCTTTTTAAATTTCCACCAGCTTCGCTTGTATTCTCACGATTTCCGTTTTCTGCTACTCATTCCAATAAATATTTATGCAAGTATGGCAATTGAAATAGACTAAAATATGTGTTAATGTTAATACTAACTTAATTATACAAACTTTATTGCATACTCTTCTGATAAAAATGTTATCTTAGAGAACGTCTTGCATTGTATTGATGTTCAATTGCTAAATATTAATTTTTGTGTCTGAATTTATCATTTGTACTGAATCGGTATTAAACTCTAGAGGCCTTAATAGCTTCCAAAAATTGAATTAGCGTTTTGGTCCTGTTTTTTCTGAACTGACTTTAACAATAAAATGAACATGAGTTATAAATGTTACGAGAAAGTAGAAATGATATTTTTTTTTCATTAACTACCATATCGTTGGAATGTAATAATTAACTGATTTTTTTGCAGCATGCCATAAGAGGGTGAAGTTTATTACAATAGTGCGATCACATTAATGTCTATTTAGTTGGATAAGACCTACCAATGATCTTATAAATATTGACATAATGTTCATGTATTAGTATATTTAAATGTATTAATCAATACATAAATGCAGAAATTTCAAAACATCCTCTACCATCAAAAACAAATATTTATCAATTGTTTACAGCAAAAATATCGTTTCTTTACAATCGATTAACTAGAACTACAAATATCAAAAATGTTATCCTTGAGAATATCAATAATCTATTTAAAAATTTGACTGTATCGATAAATCAGTCGATAATTTAAGAAAACTATCGATTGCATTATCAGTTGCTGAGTTATCGATGCTTATGTTGAGTTTTATGCTAAGAAATAGTATGTATGCATTATATTAATATTAACAGAATTAAACTGTTTTCTGGTATTCGATTATTCATTTTCTGGTATTCGATTATTCATTTTCTGGTATTCGATTAATGTTAAGTCTTTAAAACTATAACAACAATTCGTATTTGCTTCTGTCTTATAAATTAAAAAAATCGTCTGTATATATTTATTTTTGCTCATTATTTCTATAAATTATTTTATACTGGATGGCAACAAATTTATAATTTAATGTTTTTATTTTCGTTAGAATATTCTTCATATACTTTTTGGATAATTTTTGTATCTTATATAGAAAGCTGAATAAAGCAATAAATTCTGATATAAACTTTAAAAAAAATTTAAGGATATGGGTAAATCTAATAGTATTTATTTAAATACATAGGAGAAATATATTTATAAATTTTTTAAGAACATTAATTTTGCCTAAAGTTTTTTTGAAAAAAAAAATGAGTGTTTTTAGAAGAAGTGAAAAATATACAAAGTAATTTATTAAAATATCAGTTTGAGAAATAATCTTCGCTCTTAAATAAAAAGAAAAGCTGATATTTAAAATTTAATGTATTTAAATCTTCATATATTTGTACAGTTTATGCATCAACCATTTTCAGACACAAATTATGAGCATTTCGATTTACTGCTTTGATTAATAAGTCGTACTATAAACTTTTTCTCGGTCTGAGTTTCCATAATTTATCATAAATAGATAGAAAATATAAAAAATTATATCAGTAGATCTGTAGTTCCAGTTATTAAATGTTATCCAAAATCACAAGTGTACATGATATCAGATAATATTTATTTTATGTTTTTAAAAATATCCCATATTTAATAATAGATGATTGAAAAGACGGTAAAATCCTATTTTAGCCCACCTCTGGCGACTTTTTCAAAATCTCGCCAATTTTTCAAAATCACGCCAAATTGAAAGTATTTGAAAGTAATCGAAAGTACCAATAAGATTAAATAGTTTTCTAACGGAGTTTAAATCAACCAATGAGGTTCCGTAGGGTTGCCGCATTTCTCTTCAGATGTTGTCAGGGTTGCCATTTTAAAATCATTATCGCTGATAATTTGGCGAGTTTTTAAAGTGGCGTCAGAGGTGGGCTAAAATAGGATCGACCCGAAAAGACTTTTGTCTTAGTTATTTTCTGTAAAAGTAAAAAGGAAGTGAAAGATTGGATGCTGATTTACTTGTTTAAAAGGAAAGGAGTAGTCTTATCTCATGATTTAGTTTATGATTGTTTTGAATGACGTTGTTGATTGAGAGCAAAGTTTTGAGAATGATGTTGCAAGTGAGTTTGATATCACCAGAGAAAATATGTTGCTATCGATAGTGCATTGTCTTATAAAATGAATAAATTGAAAGATAACGCCAGATAGCTTCAAATATCGTATATAAAAAGTGAAAAAGGATCGGATTTATATGCCATAGGCTTAAATCAACACAATGAAGTATCTTGCAGGAATTTTAATAGCAATATGTCTTTTATCCTCTGTTCAAAGCAAATATACGCCAGACTGGGAATCATTAGATTCTAGACCATTGCCAGCATGGTTTGATGAAGCTAAAGTCGGCATTTTTCTTCATTGGGGAGTTTTTTCTGTACCAAGTTTTGGATCTGAATGGTTTTGGTCGTACTGGAACTCAAAATCTACGGACTATGTGAATTTCATGAAAAAGAATTTTAAACCTGGATTCTCTTATCCTGAATTTGCACCTAAGTTCACAGCTGAGTTTTACGATCCTAACAAATGGGCGGAAATATTTGAAGCAGCTGGCGCAAAGTAAGTGAAGCTTGTTTTTTAATAAATATAAAATTTTATTGTCATGAAAACTTTTTATTTACTATTATTTTAATTAATGTTTATGTGATTTGAATTTTTATATGAATTCTAACAAATTAACACTTCGATTCGACGATCTTTGTTTTTAGATTTCATTTTTAATTATATAACTGAGATGATCGCTCTAAGAAACTTTTGTTTAGTAGCGTTGCTATGCTTATTTGTATAGATCCAAAAACAGATAAATGAAAAATATTTTTATAAAATAGATTTAGAAATATTTAAAGAATTATTAAAATAAGAGAAAAAAATTGTAGATAAATAAAACTAAGATCATTTTTGTATTTTTGAAGAGCGTTTTTATGAAATAATATGTTTCCAAATTGCTGTACAAACATATGAAAGTTTTAATAACTTTGATTAAAGATTTATTTTAAAATTCAAAACCTTTCAAAGTGAACACTCGCCATTCAGGAGGAAATAACATGCCAAATTACATTACTGTGGACTCAATGGTTAGTCGTGTAGAACGTTTGGTATGTTTTTTCCATCATGCAATTCACAATCCAAAGATAATATATCAGGTTATATGTATTAAATGTTAAAATTTTTTCAAATGTCGAGATGTCGTAGATTAACTATTTTTCCTTTTGAATTCATTTATTTATTATGTAGTGTAGTTTTCTGCCAAATGAACTTTGGCATCGCTTTTCCATAGATTTTCCAATATTATATAGCTTCCGATATATGAAAGAAGAAATAAAATAATAAGCAGGTACCAATTTATAAAAGAAACAAAATATAAGTTTGTTGCCTCTCTATTCAGATGCAATGTTGTATTAATCTAAAACCTTAATAAATTGTTCAGGAAGTTAAAGTAGCTTCATACTTTTACCAAAAGACTAAAAAAAAGCACCACCCGAGTTTGCTACAAATTTTTTTCTTTAGTTTTTGTTGATAAATTGGAATTAAATTTAGAATTTTAATAAATAGTTTTGAATCCGCAATGCGCTATTTTTAATGAATCGATATCATAGCTTCTCTTTTCTTTTAGAAAGATAACAGAGCATTTTTACTTGAAATTCTGTAAGTAATAAAACAAGTAATTAATCCAGACTAGGTATTTAATAATTTGGAATAGAAAAATGCTTTAATGGGGTTTAATTATTCTTGATTCAAGGGAAATTAATGAGACATAATAAGAAACAAAAAAAACTTATTATAAAATACGAATAATCTGCAGTATGAATAAGTAAATAAAATATGATTTTGCATTTGGATGAAAAATAATTGTTTAGACTTTAATTTTTTTAAAAATAAGTGTGAATTTATGAAAGCATTTGAGCTAACGAACGTGGTAAGAGAATCCTTCTATTTTCAAGGTACTTGTTATGACGAATAAAAAAGCGGCAGGAAAAAATTTCGCCAATTTGGAGATTTCAATCATCAAATTATATAGCATGTGATTCACATGTTCAAAGGTTTCATAATAAACAATAATGCACTTGAGTATTTTTTTATAATTTGTCGAAATTTTTCTTGGTTCTTTTTCTTTAAAACGAAATCGTATCAATTTTTATTCTACTAATTTACTTTTATTTTTTACTACATTTTTTAGCTTAAACTCATAATACAATGAAAAATATTGATAAATTATTTTGGATTAGTATCCCTCCCAGTGCTCTATTTTATCAAAATTTGATACCAATTTACATTTTTTCAATTAAAATCATATACTTAAACCATACATTTGGAATTTTGCACAGATACTGTTCTCTGAAGAAATGAATACAAAATTATGTACATCCACTAATTTAGTAAGAAGACTGCATGCCAATTTTGACTCGTTCAATTATGTATCTGAATTATTGAGATCACACGGCATTCGGACAAATATGCGGAGAATAAATTTCAATAAAAATAAGTTAGAAGAAAGGGTAATTTTTGTGTACAATTTATGTATTGAGATCAGATTATTGGTTAATTACTTACAGATCATGTATAGATCGATTAAAAAAACAATATAATTCCACAAATGACTTGGAAAGATTGAAATTAGGAGATTCATCAACTTTTCATGGTGAAATTTCTTAATGAAGGCATATTTGATTGTTGTGCACAAAATTTTTAAAATACATGATATTGAGTTTTGAAAAATATGCTACATGTTTTCAGAACATGTAGCACAAGGAGGCTACATGCCATTTCATGTAGCATAACGAGGCTATATTCATTCCATAGGGCTACATGTTTTCATAAACTTTGAAAATTGACTGTACATAAAAAATAGATTTATGACTTTCTTATTATTAATAATTTTATTGTTTAAATATTTCTGATTGTTAAAAATTTTATTGTTTAAATATTTATGATTATTAATAATTTTATTGTTAAAATATTTCTGATTATTAAATTAAAATTATTTCTTTTGGCATCTCATTTGGATAATATTCGATGGAGAATTTTATGAGGGATACTAATTGAACAACTTCATTGAAATTTTGATCTTATCTTATCTGATTTTTATATGAAGATAAACAATTAAAACAGCTTAAATAAAATTTAGCGATTGTCCATCAATACATGTGGTCTGTTTCACATTAGCTGAATATTGTAAAAGTTTTTGAAAGGGGAAATATTTGTGAAATATTTTATTGGGAGAGATTAAATCGTGTCAATAATGAGACATTACTTCTGTTGACTTTATCATTTGTAATGTAAATACAATTAACAACATTTAATAACAATTTACTGCCAAAAGCACTAGTTATGTTTAATTTTAGTTAAACTTTGCATTATTCTTTAATTTTAACTGTTCTTGAATAAGCTGTTTAAATTTTTGAATATAGTCATTTTTATTCCGAAAAATACTTTATGAGAAATCTTTCGCTTGCAAGCAATATATAAATACTACTATGAGAAATCTTGTGGATGTGGTTTTTCGAGTTGATATTCCTTTTTAAGTTAAGGTTTCTGATTTCTCCACCAATTTTCATTGTAATTTAGATAGTGTGAAAAACATTGGCAAAAACGATTCAGTCATTGTGGCTGGGGATATCTGTGAAACTATTATTTGATAATATTGCTAGGAAATTTTGAAAAACTGGAGGCAAATTACCATTTTTAACTAAGTCATGAGTTTTCGTAGGAAATAAAAATTGCTCATCTATTGAAGAAGTAGACTTTGACAATCTTTTCTTCCTAATGGAAAGTACAGTAAAATAGTACTTTTGAGATTTCTCTTGAAAATGTTGAATAGTATTGGGAGAAAACAACAATTTTCGTAGTACTAAGGATAGTAAATATCAACATAAAAATGGCAAAATCAATTCAATAGGGAAAACGGCCATTTTGCTAATTAAAACTGTAAAGATAATATTAATAGATGATATTAAATTAATCTGATATGGTTTTGAAAAGATTAATTTGATAAAGCGTTCTTTTTAATTATATTTCTTATTTAGTATATAATATTTCGAAAGTGAAACTGGAATGTTTCGTTAACCTCGACCCATGACTGAAATGATAATCGTTTCGTCGATATCAGTTATTATTTCTTTCATGTGTGTGCATTACGTAATGCCTTATCTGAAGACCAGTTTTGTGTACATGCTGGAATGAACGAAAACAATCTAAAGGCAAAAGTTTGATATCAGATTCCTTACTTGGATTGTGCTTATCCCTCTACAATATCACAACTGATAATTCGATGTCTATTTATTTGAATTAGCTAGAAAACAACCATCATTTTTTCAAGAGGAATTATTTATATAAATTGAAAAAAAAAAAGACGGCAATATCTATGTGCACTTTCGAAGGACAAGCAATGAAAAGCATTGTAGGCTTTGCAGTGATATTATTTTCATTATCGTTTGTGAAAAGTAACTACACCCCAGACTGGAAATCTCTAGATTCTAGGCCGTTACCTGCATGGTATGACAATGTAAAAGTTGGAATTTTTATTCATTGGGGTGTATTTTCTGTTCCTGGTTTTGGATCTGAATGGTTTTGGGAAAATTGGTCGAAAAATGACACGGGTTTTGTAGATTTTATGGACAAGAATTTTAAGCCTAATTTTACCTATCCCGAATTTGCGCCTCAATTTACCGCTGAATTTTACGATCCTAACAAGTGGGCGGAAATATTTGAAGCATCTGGAGCCAAGTAAGTAAATAATTTATTAAATGCAACTTAAATATTATAAAATAAATATGAATGTAAAAATGTATAGTATAAATGTAATTCAAACATCTTAAAGCTTTCCTTTAGTTATCATTAATCATATGAAGCATTTAAATCTTAAGGTGAGATTTGGTGGCATTTTTTTTGTTGTTTTTTTTCTAAAAAACGTAGAAAATAATTTTCAAATAGCTTACAAATGTATTCTTAAGTAATGTTGGTAGATATTAAAAATGCCTGAATTATTTACAAATGCATGCTAAATCAGTATTACTGGAAATTAAACTTTATAATTAAGAAACAATACAATATTCTATAAATTTAAAGCTGTTAACTTATTAAATTTAATCTATGATTATAACGAATGATTATATGCAGTTATGCATTGAGTTCTATTATTTAAACAAAAATATTGTTAACTATATATGCATTTTTTATATCGTTTCAATGTTATGCATTTTTTATATCGTTTCAATGTTATGCATTTTTTATATCGTTTCAACGATGCAATATCTTAAGTACAATGAAGCATCATCAAATAAACGCATACAATGATTCTGAGTTTATATATAAGAAAATTTTACATAAAAAATGTTCAAAAGTTAAAAGCTATCGAATATAAACTAGTTAATATTAAGCAATTTCTTTGAACTTTCTTCATGCAACGTAAAAATATTTTTTTTCTTTTATTTAAAATTCTCAGTTTTTTTATTGAATTTCTGAGTGCCTTGCAAGTTTAATGCCAGCAATTTTCGTTTCGTTTCCAACAAGTGTAAACAAAAACCTTGAATCATTTCTTTTATTGTCATTTTGTTCTTTCATAAATTAAGACCAGTTAATATATAACTAATTTAGAAATTTCATTTTAGGTATGTTTTATCGATTTAGATTAAATTATGGACAAAATGAATATGGAAAATTTACTGCCTTTTAATTATAACAATTATATTTTTTTCTGAACTAACTGTGTAATAGTCCAAACAATGCGAAGAGTTTTCAATTTTTCATATACAAGAATCTGGCTATTTTTGGCAGATAGTTTTTTATCCATAAGTGTGGCTTTTCCAGTCGTTAAATTATGAATGAAGAATGCATTTAAAAAGTTTCATCACATTATATAATAAAATTGAAAATTATAGTTTCATGGAATCAGTCTATTATATATTATTGCTCGAACGAATTAAAAATGATTAGTTTTTAGTTTGCGCGTAGGACAGTAAAAGAACGTTAAAATCCTACATCGGAGTTATTGTCCAAAAAGAGTACTTTTTCATCTTCATTTTAAAACCAGCAAAATCACATGATTTAATGTCTTCCTGGAACTATGTAAGTTGTTCGAATTAAAATTTTAAAACATTATGAAATTTAAAGAAAAATTATGCGGATATAAAATTACTATCAATAGAAATTTTAATGTTTGAATTTTAAGATAAAATAAAAATCATTTTTGTGCTAAAATACCTTGAAAGAACTTTTACAATGAGGAAAGTATATTTTAAAGTCAAAGGAAGACTCATCTACGTGGTTTTGACCCGTTTATGATGTTAATAAAACCTATTGATAATGAATAAATCTCTTATTATTCAGTGTAAATAAGTGATAGAAAATTTAATTTAACATTTAAATCAATACATTCTCATTATAGTTTTACGAAAAAGAACCAATTCTTAAAGCTTTACAAAGTAATTCGATGAATAAATGTTTGACAAACAGGGGGATTTGTTTATTGCTCCAAGAAATTAATATATATATAAATTTGTCAAGTTGCCTTAGCCCAGAAAAATAATCTATGTATTTTTACCAGTCAAAATTTAAGAAAGTATTCAAATAAAACGACAAAATGATGCACTGCCTTGAATGGTGCTTGAGAAGAGACATCGGAGTGTTAAGTATTAAATGCATCCAATGTTAATAGTTTATCAAAAGGAAGCAATATTTTTCTTTTAATATTCGTTTAGGTATAAATTTTTTTTTTCATTTCTTATTACACAAAAAATTATACTAAAATATGATTATTCTCATAAAATTACATTAATATCTGTCAGTTTTTAAGGTCATTCTTTTGAGTAAATGTTTGAAGCGTAAGAAGACATTCGATTTCTATTAACGGTTAATTATATTTGCTGTTTTATTCTATTGTATAATTTGGATCAAAAATAAAACATTAGTACATACTTTCTCTTATAGAAATGAAAACTGACTTGAATTTGTAAAAAATAAGCAATTTTTATACATAAAAATAATAAAATGATAATATATAAGATTTATTCTTTTCGGATTTTATTGCATCATCCATTCATTTGATGTATAAAGATTTTCATCCAATTAACGAAAAAAAAGGAAAATTCCTAGAAAAATTATCATATTAATAAAAAAGAATATGAGAAATCGTCTTTAATCATATATAAATTTAATTCTGAATTAATGAATCTGATTCTAAATTAATTAGTGTTTAAATAAATTTTATTTGTCTACTAATCGTCTCTGTACTTGATTAATGATTTCTATCCTAATGTTGTTTACGTTGGACTTCTGAATAATGAATGTGGCTGTCGATAGTTAAGTCATTCTTGAAGAATTTTTTGAAGAAGCTATACTTCAATTGTGTGTATAAATATAATTGTGTGTATAAATAAATGATGCTTGGTCATCTCATGCAATCTTGCCCATTTTGGATTATATTCATTTAAAATAATTTTACTTGCCTGAGATTTTTAAGTTCATAGCTTCGCTGTATTTCCTTGGCAATGAATGGATCAATGGCATCCATTATGAAGCTACTTTGCATTATTCAAAAACAAATATATAATTGATTTTTGGGAAACGACATGATAGAAGAAACCAATACAATTTGTTTTGTTTCGAAGAAACCAATATAACCAATTTGGAAAAATTGTTGCAGCTCACTAAATTAAGCCTTAGATCTACTTTTGAAATTGCAATTCCAATCACTATTGACATTTCTTATATAAAACTGGTCTGATATGTTAAAATTACGATTATACAGAAAAACTTATACCATATTTTTACCAAACATGCATTCAAAAAGATCATGGTTTGTACGCAAATATTAATTGAATCAAAATAAAGAAAAAATCTTTTGTAACTGCATCATTTTATATCTGAGAATTTTTCAATATGATAGTTCACTGTATCTAAATCTCAAATTCAAAACACTCAATATATTCTGACATAAAATGTATTAAAAAGCATTCGAGATTTATTTAAAGACTTAATATATCGTGGTAACAACTTCTAATAAAGAAAATAAATGTTTCTTAAATATATAGTCAAGACAAAAAAGCTTTCAAAACATTAAAAGACATCCCTGATTATAATTTATTGTCAATAAATAAATTTCCCTCGTTCTCCAACACTCTAGACTTGAATGAAAGAATTGTATCGTTTACTCATTTATAAAAAAAATAAAAATGTTCAAATAATTTTTAATGCAAATTTTTATTTTGCTGAGTGTTCTTTTGAGATGCAAAAACGCAAAAGCATGCGATTAATATAAACAATGAACGATAATGCATAAAAGTAGATAATTTCTTTTGTTTAATATCTCACATGATTTGCTTATTTTAATCTAATTTTTAATTTTAATTTGAATGCATATTGTGTTTTGATGAATTTTGATTTCACTTGTTCATGTGACTGAAAGCAAACAGAGCTTCTACAAATTTGTTTTTTTCATGAAGACAATCATGTTTTCAAAGAATTTTGATGTGTTATATAGTAACCACCTTTGGCAACCCTTTTAAATATAAATTTTTCATATTTTTATCTTATATTAAACGTTCTTTAACATTGTATCTTTAAATTTCAAATAGCGATAAGCATTTCAGGTGAACAATTGTATTAACTTTGTATTAGTTTTATTTATGTATATTCCTAACTAGCCGCCTTTGGCGACCAGCTGGTTCGCCATGAGTAAAGCGTTCTAAAATTTTCAATTAAATCACATATTCATTAGCCTTGAAGTAATTCCGGGCATTGATTGGCCTGAAATTAGTATTTTCTTTAAGGTGATGGACGGAAAGTTCTGAAAGTACACCTTTTCCTAATAATATTCTTTAATTTAATAAATCAGTCAGTTTTAACCATCGGTTATGCTCCCAAAATATTAAAAAAAATTTTGATGATGTTGCCAAAATATTAAATATGTTTTTTTAAAGAAAGCGAAAAAGGGAAAAAAAGTATTAAATTAATGATACAGATATTGCAAACGATTACATAAATATGCCATTAAGTCGGGATTTCAATGCATATCCTGTCAAAATTCAATCAAGTTTATCGTAAATAAAGAAGATTTATTGAGTTAATGATATAGATATTGCAAACGATTGTAGAAACCTGTGCTTTGCATTTATTTTTTAAAGAAAATATCACATTTTATATTTCTTTTATTTTATCCAGTCACGTGCTGAAAGTTTCATTTCTGTAGATTTATTTTGCGATTATAATTTTTTTTTATTTCAACTTCCGGCATTCTTTTATCTAGTCTCGTGCTAAAAAAACGGTTAAAATATTTCTTTAAAAATTCGTTAAAAATAGAAGCTTAAGTTATACATTAAAACACTGATACCATTAGAAAGCTAATTTTTTAATCTTTAAATTGATGTAAAAATCATATTTGTGCGATGATATTTTCGGAAGTTATAGCGGAAAAACATCAAAATTTCACTTAAATTTTAATTAATTCAAATTCTAATTAAAAATTCGAAAAAAGGGCTCCGAGGTGCACATTCCCGACCTCCAAGGTATACATGTACCAAATTTGGTAGCTGTAGGTCCAACGGTCTGGCCTGTAGAGCGCCAACACACACACACACACACACACATTGAGCTTTATTATAAGTATAGATAATAACAAGTCACATGATGTTGCACTCAGCGTTATCTGACATCTAATTGCAAATTGTCAACACGAACCTCATTTTCTGATCCCTTAAGTAAAATATACATTTGATTCTGGCATTAAAATGCTGCAGTGAATTTTACATCCTATAATTCTTTTAGTACTACTAATTATCTAATAGTGGGAATTTGGAAACAGTTCATTAATATATTTATTTATTTAGTAGTCGCTTTTGGCTACCAGCCGGTTCGCCAATAATTATACTCTTTGAAATGGTCAGTTCAATTTACAGTTAAACGTCATTGTATATGTAACGTCATTGTATATTAAATACAAAATGCAATTTGTTTTTTAATGGCTACTTCATTAAAATATTTGTAAATATTAAAATAATTGGTTCAAATTTTAATTGTCATATACTTCACTTATTTCTTTATATAGGCCTTAAGCTCGTAATCTATACTTATAATAAATCTCATTGTGTCTGTTGGTGCTTTAAAGGCCAGATCGTTGGACCTACAGCTACCAAATTTGGCACATGTATATTTTGAGGTTCAGAAATGTGCACCTCGGAGCGATTTTTGCAAATTTTTAATTAAAATTTGAAACAAAAAGTAAGCGAAATTTTGGCATTCTTTTGTTATAGATTCCGAAAATGCTATCGCGCAAACATGATTTTTATATCAAGTATCTAATGGTATTTACATGTTACTTAATGTTACTTAACTACATGTTACTTAATGTTACTTAACTACATGCTACTTAATGTTACGTAACTACATGCTACTTAATGTTACGTAACTACATGTTACTTAATGTTACGTAACTACATGTTACTTAATGTTACGTAACTACATGTTACTTAATGTAACGCAACTACATGTTACTTAACATTTAACTTAAGTTCCTATTTTTAACTAATTTTTAAAGAAATATTTTATCCATATTTTTCAACAGTATATTTTGTGCAATAAATAAAATTTTACAACAAACGAAAAATATTAAACGCACCATGGGAAAAAGTAGTTTTTATTAAAGTATTGTCATCACATTGACATAAGTTCAAATTAAAAAATAAATCATCTATAACTACAAAATAAATAAAAAAAATGTAACTTTCAGCATGTAATTGGATGAAATTAAATAAATATGAAAAGTTATGTTTTAATCAATAAATCAGTTTTAATTCAATAAATTAGCTTTTTATTTCCGGTAAATATGATTGAATTTAAACAGAATAAGCATTCAAATTCGGGCCAGATGGCTAATTTGTAAATCATAAGTAATATGCATGCATACATATTGTTTAGTACTGTAAACGTGGTCTAAATGAAGTAAATAATTACATTTTATATAACTTGAGTTAAAAAATGCATTAATGAATTACTTTTCGATTTTTTCATACTTTTCTCTGCTAATCATATTTAACAAAATATTTTCTAATATTTTAAGCAGCAGTTGTTACATCAATCAATATTCTAAATCAATCATTAAAACTGACTGATTCAATAAAAAAGGAATATTATTATTAAAAAGGGCTCTTTTAGATCTTTTCGTCCTTCATCTTAAAAAATATCCATTTCAGGCCAATCAATGTTCGGAATTATTCCAAACATGATAATCAAATGAATATTTGTTTGCTTATATGAATGAATGTGTATATGTGTTAATGCTCTATACACCAGACCATATGGTTTCGAGATACCTTTCTTAGTATTTAAATATTTACTTTGGAGGATAAAAAAGCATACCTAGAGAGATTTTTTAAAAATTTAAGTCTTTTTAAGACACTAATATTTGGAATTTTTCTGCGATAACTTCCGAAAATATTCCTGCACAAAACTGTTTTTCAAATCCTCTAAAAATGACTTTTTTTTATTCAATGTTTAACCTATAAATATGTTTACAATGTTTTAATCTATAAATTCAGTTTCTAATTTTAACGAATTGTTTAAAAATTATTATAACCATATTTTTCATTAATTATTTTCTCACAAATGTAAGCAGAATTTAACCTGTAAGAGCACGTTAAGAGTGTACCAGTGATTGCTATCACTTTGACAAAAACTCAAACTGTATAATTAAATTAACTCTTATTGCAAATTAAATCGAGGAAAATGTTATGTTCAGCACGTGTTTAAAAAGAAACTTAATGCTATGGAACTAATATAAAATGTGACATTTTCAGCATAATTCAATGACAGCTGACTGCAAATCAGAGAGATATAAAGTGCAATGAACGAATAATAATAAGGCTTCTATAATATTATGAGTTACGTGATTATCAAAGTTTAAATATATTTTGGCGATAAGTTATATAGATAGCAAGACACAAAATTATTTAATAGAAAATTTTAGAACGCATTACTCTTGGTGAACCAGTTGCTCCTCAAAGGCGTCTAGTCTATTCTATGTCTGTCTAATAATCTGTCAGCTCCCACAAAATTTCATTATTAAATTAAAGTGGATGTGATTAAGCTGCAAGTAATATAAAAATATTTTTTACTGAAACTATTCATCTTTTTTCATGTTAATATTAAAAAAAGAGTCCTTCAACATTTGAGTCTTATGTGTATTAGAGAAAAAGTTTCATAATTTATGTAATATCCCAAGAATTATTCAACAAAAAATTCTCAGAATCCCCTCTTTTATTAAAAAATGATAATCAAAGTTTTGTAAATCACTCAGTTTTAAAGACTGACTTAGATGATTGAACTTTATCTCTTTTTATTTAAAATATTAGTGTCTGAAAAATATCTTGTCAAATATCATTCACAGAGCAGAGGATCCAGATAAAATCTAAAATTTCTTCATTTATTAAAGCATTTATAGACTCATGTTACATACTGTAATTATTTACTTAATTAAGTATTTCTGTTATTAAAGTTTTACAAGTTAATCATTGAGTCTTGAATTGTAAAGATATATATAATAAACTATAAATATATAACTAACTATCTAAAAACAATAATATATAAATAAAGATATGTATATAAAATAAAGGTGATTTACTTCTTTAATAATACTGTAAAAGTCATAAAAGCTTTTCTTTACATTTTCTTTTTAGAAAAAGCATATTTCCTGTTTATTTGTTAAAATATGAAAAATAAACCACAGATTTCTATATAAATAGCAATGCGCTTGTAAGATTATCAGACAGGATACATGATTTATCACCTTATTGCAATTTCATGACATTTAATAATAAAAAAAATTTCATAAATATAATAAAAATGAGAAACTTTCGATTAAAAATGGCCAGTTTAATGCCAAAAATATTTACCTGATTCTTCAAAAAAGAATTTCTTTCCATATTTTTTTCCAGTTACGTTTCTAAATTTAGGATTTTCAGCATAAAATAGAAAAAATTGTTTAAGTTATCTGATCAAATTCCAACCAAAAGCTTTAAATTTTTTTCTCCTGTAAACATAATTTTCTAGCTATGTATTTCTATAAGTTCTTTGCATTTAATGCAGAATACATATAAAAAGCACTTGGAATGCGACAACATAAGCTTCAGTGATAGAATTTTGATTGAAACTTTCTTTCTTCATGAGAGCCCTGTCTGCATTGAAATACAAGAAAAGAAAGAATTTCTACACCTGAAATACAAATAATTTCTGAAAGTAAAATTTCATATCATATGAAGCATACAGTTAAAACAAGTTTAAAATAAGAAAAAAAAAATGTGAATTTTTAAAAATATTTATTTTGGAAATCATTCAGATTTACTTTGCCTGTATCAATGCAATACAAACTTTATAGTAAATTATTGCTAATTATAAACTGCAAAATATATCAATTTATGCCATAAAATAGTTTGAAATTCAAGAATAAATTTATGTCTTGACAGTTGTATATTATGTAAGGAAGTTTCTTTTAGTAATGGATTTTGTCTTTTCCAAAAATTAGTAGAATATGATAAATAGTGTCTACAAATTACAAATAAAATTTAAATTAATATTGCTTTATAAATATATGGGATTAAAAAATTATAAAGGCATTCGAAAACTTCAATGTTCCTCGGGAGCATATCTTTAGAACATAGCTTAAAAATGTGCTACTTTTTTCAAAATTATTTTATTAGAAAATAAATCAAAGACTCATTCGTTTAAAAAAATACTACTATTGTTCGCAGAAGAATCAGATACTCGTGCAAGAACTTTGATTTTAAAACACAAACTTTTAATCGCTTACATCGGAATTTCAAAATAATAGTGTATAAAAAATCAAAAAATTCAACAAAAGAAAGCAAATGACTTTTTCTTTTTTAAGGAAATCAAAGAACAATGTTCTCTTTAAGGAGTAAATAGTTTAGAATTTAGATTTCTTTAGATATTTTTCTAAAATTCCCCCCCCCCCCAACTCCCACAAACATTGCATGCATTAAGTTTAAAATCTCTTGAACAAAAAATATTATTGTTTTCTAACTTTATATGAACTCAGCTTTGTATTATTGTTTTCTAACTTTATACGAACTCAGCTTTGTATTATTGTTTTCTAACTTTATACGAACTCAGCTTTGTATTATTGTTTTACATATTAAAGAAAATATTTTTTTTAAAAAAACTAATAGATAATGCAAATTATTGCGAATTACACTGCCTACGTTCAGTTGCAACGCTTTCATAGTTCCTTAATAACACCTATTGTTGCTTTGCGAAAAACAATTCTAAAAAAAATATACTAAATCTGCTACCTACGAGTAAAAAGGGGAAAAATGTAAATATTTTAAAGAGGGAATTAATGAACACTTTTCTTTTGTTTGAGTCGAAACATTTCATTTCGAAACTATTGTAATTGAATGTGGTTGATTTAAATACATTGCAATTCATCTAAAAATCGTTTTTATTGAATTAAACTGTGACTTATAAATTGCTAAATAACATTAATTCTAATGTGTATTTCATTCTTTTTTTATATTTTTATATGCTTGATGAAAAATATTATTTTCCTTTTATTAAAATATGTTTCCCATGGATTTTTTCGCTCACCTACCTTGTTAATATCTTTTTTAATTTTATATTTGTTTCAAATATTAGAATTCCCAATTTTCAATTAAAAAAATAATGAAATTTTAACTATGCCGATTTAATATAATAGAATCATTTATTTATTTGCCTTAGATAAATGCAAATTTCGAATGAATATCATGAAATTATCAAAATAATTTTCTGCTATGGCTATGCCTACTTTTATATATTGAAATGCTGAAAGAAGGATTAATCCTTCCTTTGTACACTGGTGACAAGTTTTCTCAGAAATTAACAGTTAAACAAAAATATTTATCAAGATTTTAAGAAAAAAATCTTTACTTTAGTCATACATTTTCAAATTTCAAACTCAAACGCGAAATATGTTATTATGAAAAACCATTATTTTTATTACATTTTTAAAAATGTCTTTCAATATTTTAGAATTCTTTTTCGAAATATTATGTAAATCATTCCCATTATTATCAGACCATATATCACTTTCATCATAAAGCAAATATGATACAAAGTAATAGATTTTTTTGTTTCCTTTAGAATTGAAATGAATGACTTAGTAAAAAAAATTTAAATTAGCAATGAATTCTTTGCCCCTTTTTTATTTCATTTAAAGACTAGCCGCCTTTGGCGACCAGCTGGTTCGATAACTTTACTGCTGTTTAAAATTATCAGTTAAATACTTTAGGTAATGTCATTGTCAATCAAAATACTTTATGCAACTTGTCTTTTTATGACTGCTTCATCAAAATGTTTTCAAGGCTCAAATTTTGATTTTTAGATAATTCACTCATGCATTTATAAAGGCTTTAAGCCCGTAATGTACAATATGTCTCTCTAACTATCTGTCGCCTGCAATTAATGTAAAAACATTTTTTACTGAAACTTTTAATCTTTTTTAATGTTACTGTTGAAAACGAAGTTCATCAGCATTTGAGTCTTATCTGTACTATAGAATAATTTTTATAATTTATATAATACCTCAAGAATTATTCAACAAAAATATCTGAGATACGTCTTTTATATTGAATAGTGATCTTCAAATATTCATAAATCAGTCTGTTTTAGAAACGGCGTTGATTGAAGTTTATCTCTTTATTTAAAAGCTAAACATTCTTCATTTTTTAAAGCATTTATGCTACATACTATGCAGTTATTTACTTTATTCAGACCCTTTTTATCGATGTATTCCTATTATTAAAGTTTTATAAATTAGCCACTTGACCTTGAATTGAATATATATGTCTAATAAATCACGTTTGTCTGAAATAAAGCTAATTTATTTGATAATGTTGCAGAAGTCACAAAAATTTTTCTTCACATTTTCCTTAAAAAAAAACATGTTTCATATTTATTTCATTTCATGATGACATGAGCTGAAAATTATATTTTTATATGTTCACTTTTCAATATTTATTTATTTTTTGAGTTTTTGTCAATCTGATGACAACAGATTAATAAAATATAATTTTTCCCCTTTCACTAGAAACGTGCTGGTGCAGATTAAATATTATTGTTTTGTCCGAAATATATTATCGAAAAATATAGTTAAAATATTTCTTTGAAAATTCATAAAAAATAGAAGCTTAAGTTATATGTTCAAACACTGATACCATTAAAAAGACAATTTTTTAATCTTTAATTGATGCAAAAATCATGTTTGTGTGATAATATTTTCTTAAGTTACAGCCGAAAAACATCAAAATGTCGCTTAATTTTTAATTAATTCAAATTCTAATAAAAAAATTTGAAACAAGGGCTCCCAGGTGCATAATTTCGACCTCTTAAGTATATGTGTACCAAATTTTGTAACTGTAGGTTCAACGATCTGAGCTGTAGAGCGCCAATACACGCACACTTACATTGAGCTTTATTATAAGTATAGATAATTGAATAATTTTTAAAATCTGGCATAAATTAACTAGGTCGAATCTTTCGCAGTGTAAAACCTGCAAAAAAATTTTTTTTGGATATTTTTTTCAACGTTTAACATTTGTTACATGTAAAACAATTAATAATAAGATAGTTATTTGAAGATATACCAAATGCTTTTGATCTTACTTTATAAATATTTCCATCCGTTTAATATTTCACTTCTAAACTGAATTCCAAAGGTTGATTGGAAAACATAGTTTTACTAATGAAACATTAAGTATATAAGCCAATGAAAGAAATTGTCTGTAATAATTTTTATTAATTGATTAATATATTCTTCGAAGCAAAATTTTTAATTGCTTTTGGCGAAATGAGCGCAAGAGAAATATGGGGCTGTTCAGAAATAATTCAAAATTTTCCAAGTACGGAATTAAAGGAGTTTCAGAATCAGCGAAAATTTATCAGATTAGGTGACGACTTTCAAAAAAGAAAAAGGAAAGGTCATTGTGACAACAAAAGGAATTAAAACCATTAGTAATTTCGGATGAAATATTCTGTCTGAAATAAGGATCAGACGGCGTTTTCTGGTATTAGAAAGATGATATTAAGGATTATTTTAATGAACATTATAATAAAATAATTAAAGGAAGAATTATTCATCCAATTAATTATTTCTAGAATTTTCTTTGGTTTTATTTATTTACAGAAATTTATTTTTTACTGGCACTTTTTTCTTGATATATGGAAAGTTTTCGATATAAAATTCTAAGAATTCTAATTTTACTAAGAAAAATAATTAATTGACTCCATTTTATTGTTTACAGTTGAAAATAATAACACACACACACACACACACACACACACACACACACACACACACACA
>JAPMOQ010062643.1:63615-81367 GCA_026543055.1 Argiope trifasciata
ATTCATCGTGGCCAAAAACCCCAGACCCCCAAGTTTACCGGAGTTAATTAATTCTGGGGCGATTTTCGACTTGGCAACCATTCCTCGTATTATAGTATTAGATATAATATCAATATGATATTATTATTGGTAAATTATTATTATATATAATATCTCATCTTAGGAGTTTGGTGCACTGTCAACTAGCATTGTATAGTCAGTGATTAGCCCACTTTTTTACCCTGTCTAGATAAACCAGAAAATTAGTAATCCTTAGTTATAGTGTCCCACGTCATATTTCTCTGTGACATGTATCTCTATACTAAATACTGAGTGACTACTGAAATTAGAAAAATATTGCCATCAAAAATGATTATTTATTGTTTATTTGATAATAATGACTTTCGTTTTCACGACTTGTGACTTCCATTTTCAATATAGTTTTTTAATGATGATATCCGGGAGGTAAAGCATTTCTGTGAAAGGAATATCAATAAGACCTAAAACTATTAACTTTTATATTATTATTATATTTCTATTAGAAAGAGAAATGACTTTTATTATCATCGATATTGAAAAATAACTTATCGAACAAAATTTGTTGATAATATTGATAAGCATATAGAAAATCTTTTAAAACAGTTTTAGAAATCACGTTCAGTAATATGTTTTTAAAACTTTAATAAATAGTTTATGATTTAAGAAATCAAGAAAGAATTTTAAGAAATACCACTTTCAAAATATGAGATTGCATTGAGTTTAAATTTTATATTAAGACAATATATGTGAAAATAAATTAAGTTTTAAATATATAATAGTAGTGGTCCGAAACTCTATGCTCTTAATTGTAGAAAAGAGTTTAATTTTTTTTAAATTAATAAAAAATTAATTAATAAAAAGTATTTATGAAAAGTATTTTTTTAATTAATAAAAAGTATAATTTTTCTATTTGAAAAATTTGATCTCGGTTCTTAAAAAAACAAGATATTTATGATTAGCTTGTATAATTTAAGTTTGGTTAAGCTTTAAAATTAATTAATATTTAGAATTATGATTTTGAAGACAAATTCTCTTATTTAAATTTTTAGGAGACCTGGCAAAAGCTATAAGGAGTAAAACAGATTTGCATTTTGGAGTTTATCATTCAATGTTTGATTGGTTTCACCCATTGTATCTTTTGGATAAACAGAATAAATACTCAACTCAGTATTTTGTTGACGTGAGTAAATGTTTTTATTGTTCAGTTTTAGGTCTTATGATTATTTTCTTTTATTTCAGAGTTATGTTATCGTTTAATTTGTCATTGTGAAATAAGCAATAGATAAGGACTCAGATAAATTCATCGCAGCAGAAGTGTCGAATATACAAAACTTTAAAAAAATCTCCATGAAGATATTATTTGCTGAATCTGTTTTGGAAACGTGTTTCCAATATTAATAAAGGAAATTTATAAATTCAATACAAATCTGATGAGAGAAAGTACAAAAAGAAAGCCGGAATCACATTATAATGCGTCCTTGGAAAATTTTCTAAGGATATAAAGGATGAGTTAGAGTATATGCAAATTTGAAGAATTAATAAACATCTAACAAGAGAAAAAGTTTTTACGTGATGATATTTTGCATTTGTACAAACAAGTTGTCTTTTAAGATCATTTTACACGGCATAAACTTAACTTTGTGATCTGTGACAACTATAGCAACCGATTTGGTGTTTAGGTATAATAAAAAGCCATGTGCTACAAGATGGAATGTGTTAGAACGATAAATAGTGCTATGTAATCCCCTCAGGAACTCATCTCCTTTAAGTTTGTATGGGTGTCCGATTCCTGGGCATTCATGTACCTTTTCTTTGTTTTGGGTAATGTTTGAGAAGAAGCCCTTCAATCGAGTGAATTTAAGGCCCTTAATTTACTGCGGAAAGATTTTTTACTTCCAAGACAGCTAAATGTTATTTGTCGTTTTGGATCCTAGGTGGTATTTTAATATCTTGTTGCGGAGATGGCGAGAATTTTTTGTCCTTCTTAAGGTAAAATTGATTGTTTTTGGTCTGTTTGCTCAGTGTATAATGTTTGAGAATACGAACACAAACAGCTTTAGTAAAATACATAACATTTAGACTGGGGTCTAGAATAGTGTGTCTCTGAATGACAATTCAATTAATAATTCTTCTGAAGATTGTTGCCCAGGTAGTGCAGAGATTGTTACTTGTACCAAAATGAAATTTGTATGTCAATAGGTAAAGCTCTTGTGCCTGAAAACGGAGATTATAGTAGTGTTGTATGACGCATTATTGTTAAATTGTGATGTCTAGGTGATTGTAGGCAATTAACTGCAACTTCAAAACGCAGACTACTTTAGTAAGATACATCCAGAATAGGGATCGGATTAGCATGTTTCTAACAGTTCAATTAGTAATACTTCCGCAATTTGTTACTTACATAAGAAATAGAGACTATAAAATCTAGAAAATTGACATTCTGTGAGGAATAATTTGAATTTGATCAATAAACGTCATAATTTTAGAGAGAGGGGAAGGAAAAACACCTTTATTAAAGAGTATACGAGAAAGTTTCCTGGAGACAACTCTATCAGGTTTAAATTTTATATATTTGCAATTTGTATATTATTGAAAAATTTTATATAATTTGTTTTTTTTTTATTAATATGTTTTTAAAGATTATTCATCTCTTTGTTTCCTCACTGTTGTGATGCTATTTTAAAATTTTATATACTTGTATATTTACGATTGCGCAAACATAAAGATACAGTTTTGTATGCTCTTGAACGATGTATCATTCATTATTTTAACAATTGCAAAACTTTTATTCGATTAATTAAATTTTAGACTTATAGAAATTGGCCCATCAGGTAGCAAATTTCAGAAAAATAATAATTTTAGGAAGAGAAAGGAGAAAATAATTATAATAAATAATATAAACCCTTTAAAAATTAAAAAATTATGCTTTAGAAATTGATTTTAATTAAATTTATCGTAGCTAATAATAATTTAAAATTTCATTTATTGTAGGATTTTAATTAACTTTGTTACATCTAATATTCATCCAGATATGAATTTTCTTAGCAAATAATTAATTATATGTACAGTGCTAAAAAATCTGTAGAGGTCTTTTTTTGTTCGAATGGTTACTGAGTAATATTTCATTTATTTAATAAATGAATTTATTATGACTAATTTTGAAATAATGTAACAGACTGCAATACATGAAAATTAAATTATTCTTCGATGACATGTGAGTGAAAAATACGCTTTGTAATCTAGCTGCTACATTTTTAAAACGGAAAGACTTAAAATTAGGGATTAAGTTAATTTAATCTAATTGATATTATATGTAATCTCATTTATTTATGAAGAGAATTAACAAAAGTAGCAATTTTCATATATATATATATATATATATATATATATATATATATACATATATATATAATAGCTGAAAATATAAATAATTCTTTTTGATATAAGTTGCAATGAGTTGACTCCTGAAAAATAAATTTACTGCAAACAATTTTTTGAGTATATGTAAGTTAAAGTTAAAAAAAGTATTTTTATTAGTATAAGAAGAAATAGATTTTAAAGATTTAATACTTTATCATCTTTTTAAAGAATATTTTTTTATTCAATACAACAAATATCAGAGAATTTTAAAAACTTTATTTTCTAATTTAGGGTTTGTATATGTCACGTGCATTAGTTTTTGAAATTTAATAAAATTTCGAAGTTAATAGAAAGTTATCCTATGATAATACTAAAATATTGTAGTGTCATTCAGAAAATAGAGATGAACAAAAATTCTTTGTTAGAACACATAAAAGTTACAAGCTAGTTGATAACCTTGTGAAAATTCTATCTACACCTTACTCAGCTCATGCGATTCTCTTGTTGCATGAATTAATCCATATGAACGACTGTCATTATTACAGATATGTTAATAATTGAATAATTTTTATATCTGTGAAATCAAATTTTGTGAGTTACTTTGTTGTTTCTTATGGCATTGGACAAGCTCGCTGTTACGAAGACAGCTATTTAAGCCGATAGGGTACGACTCGGTTTTTTCAGAAGCGCCATCTAGGGCCAAGAGTACGACTTTGCCCCTCACGCGTCACAGCACTTTTTTAAGGCGGACTTCATTCATGAATTTTCATCCACTCATCCACAAATCAGAAAAGGATCACCTCTGAATCAATATCCTCAGTGGTATTACTCTCGACTTTGTGGACTTTGTGATCATGACAGATTTATATATACTTGAGTCAGTAACCACCATACACGCAACTTAACGGACATGAGTTCAACGTCCTGCCAACCAGGCTATCCCGGCTCCTGCGAATTACTCAACACAAGAAAAGCGATTTAAAGCTTTCACGAAAAAATCTTTGACTTAATTTGTATAATTTTCACATACAAAACAGAGTTTTAAGCAGCAATACTTCCATCACTCACCGCTTTTCTTTATTTTTAAACTTTTTTTTGCATTCAGTAAATAAAAAGCATTTTAAGCTAAAAATTTAAGTTAATGATTTTTTTTTTCAGAATAAAGCATTACCTGAGCTATTCGAACTTGTAAATAATTATCGACCAGAAGTAATATGGTCTGATGGAGACTGGGAGGCATCAGACACATACTGGAAAAGCAAAGAGTTCTTGGCATGGCTGTACAATGAAAGGTGTGTTTTACATGTATCTAAGTTTCTCTTTTTTATGAAATGCAATTACATTGTTTAAATATATAAGAAGTCGTAAAAGACTGATTGCAAATAAATTAATTTTTGAACGGGATCAGATTTCAGTATTTGACAAGTAACTTAATTTTCTAAAAAGAGCGAAATTAATGATTAAGATAACAGGGTTGTATTGAATTATGGCTTTCCAGAGGAATTGCTGATTTCAAAATTATTGTATTTTATATCTTACATATGAAATATCTTGTCAGGGGAAAAAAAAATGCAACCTGATGACATGAACTTAGAGGCAGCTCTATTACCACTTAACTCAATGACTTGTTGAAATGTCTTGGACAAATACTGTTTTATGCTTATTGGATTTAGAGAAAGACAATGTCATGCTAGAACCATATTTTTATAAATTGGAGAAACAGCTAGTTCCCAACATAACAGAATATTACATTTTTAATGAATAAACTTCATCCTTCTAATAACTTACTTTATTAAAATACCAGGTTTTTGTATTGAAAATTTCCTACCAAACGCTAATTGACTATCATACTTAATATCAATTATCATTAGTATATCTAAGGTTTTTAAGTACCTGTTAATTGATATTCTATCGATTGCACTCTTCATTATACGAAAAGCATATTCAGTGACTGATTTATGTATTTTGTAGTCTGAAGTATTGCACATTATGAACGCCCTATTTTATTAAGATGATCAATTTAATGTTAATCAATTTAATATCGTCAATAATACTAATAATTTAATAATATTATCAATTTTAAAAACAATTATAATAAGGAAATAAAAGAATAACTACAATAAAGAAACTACGATAAAACAATAAAGAAAAGAAAATATCTACAATAAAAAGAAAATTTCTTAACTATCCTGCTGACGGTCTCTTTCAACATAGAGGCCCAGACATCTATCTTGTTTGCCTAGCAGAAAATTCGACCCTTCACGCCTGTAACAAATAAGGAAAAAATCATGATAAAACTGTAATACGAGCAATTTTTCTCAATACATCAGATCAATATTACTTGCAAAGCTGTTAGTCAAAGTAATTGAAAATATTTTTCTCTATTTTCTGAAGATATATTATTCTTGATGATATGCCAAAGCAGTTCTATTCAGCCATCTTTCTACTCGGTTAGGATGGATAAAAATACATGCGAATTATATATGTAACAAGATTGCTGATTCTCTAGTCAAGTAGGTCAATTCTGTAGGTTCCCCCGTACAATATTCATCTCTGAGAAAGTTTCTTTAAAAGCTTACGAAATCAGTATGTGCAACAGCGAAGGCAAGAAGAGTCGCCCTACAGGAAGAAATATTTATCAAATCATATCTAAAGTGTCCCTTAATCTGGAACCATAAAAAAAAGATGTTATCTCTCTTAACTAGTCATGGGAAGTGGGCGAACCATTTTATTATGTTACTAGCTGTCTTCTCATCCCGTCTTTTCACCTTAGCAAACTAACTCATGATCTGGAACGATTCTAGAAAATCAATGTGGTGATAAGCAAAATATCTAAAAGCAAAACCAGAAAATGCAGGATAATGGAGAGCTAATTTCCCCAGAGCCAAGCCCAGAATAAGCTGTTTCATGTAATTCTACAATCAAACCTTTCTCAGTTTAAATTTTCAGCAAAACCCGTGAATTCATATTCTTAATCAAACTCTCCTTTTTTCATAGTTGGGGTATTATTTTGTGCTCTGTATAAGCTAACATATATTTTTTTTTCTGAATAAATCTTTCCATGAATCCTTTTCTTAATAAATCTTTCCGAGAATATGAGAGTTTTCGAGCTCGGGATTATAAAGAAATATGAGAAATTGCAAGCAAACAAAGACTGAATTTATTAGTTCTTATCTTATCCTTATAGTGCATAAGTGTTAAGTCATATTCAATCAAAGATGCTTTACAACAATTTGCATGGCAATTAAACACATTTTATACAATTTCTGGAATAAGTCCAAATTTTATTTCAAGGTAATATTTAAAACAACGTCCTTGTTATGCAAAAAGTACTTCATTATGAGTAGACAATATCTAGAGATGCTTTTTTGGTATTTTAATTCTCATTCTTGCAAACTTAAGATGTTCCTCAGCAATTAAATAAGCAGCTTGTATATTTATATTTTAATTGATTGCTTATGTTAATGATATTGTCTCAACATAAGCATTGCCTGTTACAATTATGCATGAATACGCTTTGTCTATCACATATCTACTTTTCTTTTAAATTCCTAAAAAACGACAAAATTTTTTTGTATTATTTTAGTCCAGTAAAAGATGTTGTTGCAGTAAATGACAGATGGGGTGCTAACATTCCTTGTAATCATGGTGGATACTACACATGCTCTGATCGTTACAATCCAAGTAAGAAGAGCTTGATACTGTGTATATTTAGAATTGTTTATATGAACTCTGGTTAGTTTTCTGTATTAAACCCTTTTACTATACCCTATAAGTATGGTATTCATTTAAAAAAGATAGAAATTTATGGTATAAAATAAATATTTTAGCAATCAAATAATTTTATTTGAATTTAGCACTAGTTTAATAGCACATAATGATAAATAAATGCTCGGATTCTATTAAGTAATCAATTTATCATAAAAGTACATTTTCGACGAATAGCATAGCATCCTATTATAAAAAAATGGCGTTTTTGTTAAAAATAATCCTGTCATCCAAAGAATTTTTTTTAAAAAATGAAATCAATTGAATGAAAAATTTATGTTATTTTATTTATAAATAAGGTAAAATTTTAACATAAGTGATAGTTTTAAACGAATTTAATTTATTATTAAAGTTTTAGGCAGAACTTCTGGGGGGACTGAATCAGGGATGAGTCGGTCTCTAATTTGGATCTAAATTCTGATTTACGAATGGATGAATGAGTTTGACAACTTAAATTCCAGTCATTGGAATATTTTCCTTCCTTATATTATTATATCTAATTCTATTTTTCTGAGTTTTATCAAATACGTGGGAAAAGAACATTGGTATATTCATAATAAATTCAGTAGACGTTTCACTTTTTTATAATAAAAAGTGTATGAAATGACATTCCTAAATTATTAACAATTTTGCCAGATTTGTGCCATATATTGTGTATATTATACTCATGATTCAATCTTTTTGAATGTAAATTTCATTTTTCTAAAGTGATTGAAGTAGGAGGTTTTTGTGTTTTTTTTAATAGAGTTTTGTGTTCGAATGAAATAATTTTTCTTTTCTTTTCATGACTTCAACTTTTAACACGAGATAATTTATTTGCATTTCTGAACAAAAGCATTAAATTAAGAGTTTTATATGCAATATTTATTTAAAGAAAGACAATACATTGTATCATGATACTAATTTTATGAAATAAAAAGACAATTCAGTTATAGTCATTTTAACAAAAGGAATAAAATGTGATTGTTTTAAATGTTTATATAGTATCCCTAATCTATTTTTGTAATAATTGTTTTTCATCATGTTCATTGTGTTGTCATAATCCCTTTAAGTTGAGACATCTTTTATATTTTATTCTTTACCATAATTTGATAATGTATGAAATATTGCAAGAATATATCAAAGGCAGAATTTCTTAAATCAAACTAAGATTTTTGAAGTCATCATGAATGAATTAAAGATCCAATAGAAGTGATTTAGATTTAAATACATTGTAACATTTCTCATAAATTGTGAATTAAATAATTCGTCTTCCACTCAGAAATATTTTAATTTTTCAGAAACTCTACAGGCTCACAAATGGGAAAATGCGATGACATTAGACAAAGGATCTTGGGGCTTCCGTAGAAATGTTGAATTGAGTGACTACCTGACTATTGAGGAACTTGTCACAACACTTGCAGAAACTGTCAGGTAAGGAAGTAATAGGAAGCATTAGATGTGTAAATTTCATTTCAATGAGCAATAATTTTAGTTTGCACGAACAAATTTCAACCTTACATAATATGATAACCACTTGTTCACACATACTTTAATTGTGTTTTTCCTAATGACTCAGATTTTTAATAAAAGGTTTGTATTTACTATATTGAATCTAGGATACTCGAATAATAAATATTTAAAAGGACTGCTCTGTTATTCATATATTAAAGATGTAACCTATACAGAAAGTGTCTAAAACCTGTAAAATGCAATGTTTCTGGCAGTAACGAGTAAAAATGAAAATAGATGATTATTTTGTTACTCATGGAAAGTGTAAACTTATTTTAAAGATCCAATTTCTGTTTTATAGTAAAAATTATTCAAAATATTGGATATTAATAAATTGCAAACGAAAGCTTAAAATATCGTCAGTGTATAACATAGATTTACTTTTTTTTAAAGTCTTTTGTGCAAACAGATTGATTCTTTAATTATTTTTTAACCTACCAAGTTACACATTAGAAAATCTCGTAATGAGCAGCAATAAATAGTGGGGTGGGAGGAAAGAAGCTTCAGAATTTTTAATGAATCATTTCATTTTAAATATCTTTGCATCTAAAAAATGGATGGATCGTGATAATTACGTTTGTTAATAGAATAATTCAAAAACTGAGCGACTGAGCAAAATTAAAATTAAATGCGGGGATTTAATTAATGTTATACAGCCATAATAAACTTGAAATACTTGATATGTAATTTCAAGTGTTTGCAGAGACTTAAAAACGCAACCAGTCCAATAAATGAAATTTAATGCATGGTTTTATCACAAATTCATAGAATTGTACGTTTGTGTTATAAAACGTTTTAATAAATCTATATGCAAATGGACAAATGGGAAGATAATCTGTTAATCGGCGATTGAAAATCAGAACAAGATAGACTAATAAGTTTTGACGGATAACTTTATCAAAATTATAGATTTTATCTAAATTTCAGAAGTTAAAAATCGGGAATTGATTTTCATCTTTATGCTTTTAAAATTAAATGTAAAATGCATCATATTGCATGCATACTGCAGAGTAAATGGGAGATATCATTGGTTTACAATGGTTTCAAAAACTAGACTTTTTAACCTTTTAATGTTTGCGAGTTCAATATCTTTTAATTATTATGTTACATAGGATTTTAAAGGTTTGAGAAATAATATTTTACATTTTAAATATAGATTTATTAAAAATAAGTATTCCTGAACAAAGTTTTAAAAAAATCTATTTATATTAATACAATGTTGCAGGTGACATCACACTGGTGTCATTTGAAATCTATCGGAAGAATGCTAAAGACATCCCATTTGTGTCAGGCAATGAATAATTTTTTATGAATTTATAAAGAATGAATTGTTTTATTTTAATTATTTTATTAATTTACTTATTTTAATTATTTCTAAAAATTCCTTTTTACATTGGTAAAATTATTATTATTTTATTTATTTATTTTATCAAAACAAAAAATATGATCTCCTAAAAAAATTTAAAAACCGTCAGCGACAAACCAAACCACCAGAGCACAGCGAAACCAAACAAAATTATTTCGATCAGACGTGCAGATGGCAAAACGTTAATTCTCTTTCAATTACAAATAGCCGGCGTCCTGGCTTATGGGTCGCGTGTTTTCCTATTGTTCTTGGCGTCCTGGGTTCGAGTCCCTGTTCGGGCATGGTTGTCATTCTGGGTTCTATCTGTGAATAATGTAAATGTGTCCCACTTTAAAAAAAGGGGTTGTGCATGCGAACTTGAAGCATGTAGTAGCTAAGTCGTATTCTTAGTCCCAGTTGGCTGTACTGAAAAACAAGGAAAGATAATTTAGGCTTGAAATCGTTGACAGCGATCAGCGATGAATGTGCCATTGAAAACAACAATTACAAATTATTATTTCGATGTTTCATATACTTCATAGTAAAGACCTTTTTTGAGCAATAAATGTTAAATTACGAGTTTTTGAAAGATTCACCTTCTTTAATAAACCTTTTAATTATAAATAGTTTTACTAACAAATTCTAAATAATAAACTAAATGGAATCGAAACTCCCATTATTTTAAATCTAGGCTAGTTGAAAAGTACTCCAGAGTTGACATTAAATGAATTACGTAGAAGTGATTCGGGGAAGTCTTAATGTGTGACAAACGGGAATACACATAAATTAATTATTATCCTAATCAGATTTCGTACAAAACTTCTGAAGGAGGCTGATTATGAAACAATTACCGTGCAACTCGAATTAGTTAAATACTGTTATTTTCAGACTGAGAATGATGCCATTAAATATGTCCCTTTCATTTTTTCAGTTGTGGTGGAAATCTTTTAATCAATGTAGGACCAACACACGATGGTCGAATCATCCCTATATTTGAAGAACGACTTCGACGGTTCGGTGACTGGATGAAGATCAATGGAGAAGCAATCTACGGAACTACACCATGGAAAGCTCAAAATGATACCCTCACACCAGGAGTTTGGTAAGATATTGATTCTTTTATACCTGGGGCTTTATAGAAAAATTATCGACATTTAATTCATGTCTTGAATAAGGCATGATGTTTGGAAGATTTTTCTACCTTTTTTCAGCTATTCGATTTTTTGCCTGAGTAGCATATAAAAAAGACCTCAAATGATGTCATTTATGTGGTTTGCTTTGTAAACGATTAAGAGAAAAAATAGAAGTAAAAAAATTAGATTTGTTTATGTGTGTTAAATTTCCGCGTTTTCGATGCCGCACTAATACGATACTATAAGATCTGTGTTATTTAAGAATGAAGTTTCTGTATGGAAAATTTTTATATATATTGATAGTTTTTTGGGTATCTTTAGCTTTGTTGCTTCATATATGTTTTCGGAAACCTACTTTCATGAATTCTAAATAAAGCATGATTTTTTTTACCTGAGATAATGTAATTAGTAAAAAGATATATTAAATTAAAACTGATCATTTAAGTTTAAAAATTCTCAAAATAATTATACACTTTAAAAATTTCTCTTAATATTTTGTTACAATAATTGTTATTTTCATATTTTTAACACTTTATTAATTTCGCACCAATTGTACGAATTTGAATTATTTCTATAGAAATATCTTCTGAAATTTCCACCATATATAAAAATGGATTCAAAATCCAGGGCACAAACTTTTAAGGGAAGTATACAGCTGAAAAACAAAATACAATTTCATAGACCAAGGAATTGTTAGAAACACTTTTCATAAGAGTTAGAGAGTTTAGGAAAACAAAGAAAGTGTAAACACTCTTTGTTAGGCGAGATAACATTTATATAAAGTACTAAGTCTCACAAATACCTGCGCATTTGATGATATGGCGTTCTTTTGTTTGGGCGTCGTATGCATACAATACGAGTATACAATTCTTTCATCGCCATTAACTCCTCTTCACCACCACCTTTTCAACATTAATAAGTCGTTTAATATTCTATATTTGAACTGTAAATAATAAGTTCAGAAATATGTTTGTGGAATAACATCTAAGTACTTTAATTCTCTGGAGATACAAACAGTTTTCCCGAATGAAATTTCGGCTTGCCTCTGACTTTGTTGTTCCATTGTTAATACGCTGAATTTTCATTCTTTTTGTATAAGAATAAGTTCTGTTCTAGAGTAAAAATAGTTCCTTAGACAATTTTAAGTTTTAAGACACTGTAAGTTTTTGCTTAGAGAATGGAGAGATTTGGTCAGTTTGTATTTAGATAGCACGCAGTATTTACTAAGAATAGAAGTTAAGAAAATAATTGGATTATTACATTTTAAATATCTCTATTTTTACATTTTTTACTTAATATATAATTATGGAGATCAAGTAGCCTGATTATATGATTAGGGTAAATGTAGATTAAATAATGTAATTAGAAATTACCAGAGATTTTGATATATTTTTAAAGATAACTTCCGTAAGGAGTATTGCACAATATCAAGATTTTTTTTCAATTTCTTATAATTAAAAATTTACTATTTAATGACTCAGTTTAGTCTTTGCCCAATTACTCCCTGTCTTTAGAGAATTTTCTACCCCTAAATTCAAATGTCTTCAAATGTTTAAGGCGACACGGTACTCGAAAAAGCACCAAAGCATCGAAATTTTTTTATTGGCTGATTTGATAAAGTGAGTCATTCTAAATGTGTCTGCTCAACTTTTAAGCTGTAGTTTTTTAAATTAAATTATTGAAGAATTTTCGATTCATGACAGGAGATAAAAAATGCTGCCACGCCCACTTTTCAGATTCAAACACCAATAAAGGAAGTTCATTTTTCAAAAATATTGCTAATTTACCAAGGACTTTCATCAATTGAGTTATTACAGCAATGTATTTGATCGAGACAAAAAACTTCATTGAGACTCACCACAGTGTCATTTGGAGTAAATGCTCAAAAGTTACAACTGCATCAATCAAACAGAATAGCAGAAATAGTAAGCAGAATGATAGAAATATCAATCAGAATACAAAAAAATATAATTAATCAATTTTTATATGAGTATTAATTTTTCTAAAGGTATTAAGATAATATTTGTGATTTTTTTTCTTTTTCTTTATATATCTTCAATATACAAATATAATATTTTGTTTACATATGTTTTTGCATTTTTTAACTGCAAACAATTTGTAATAACTTGAATAACATCTTGTAAAAGTTTCTAGCAAGTTAGGTAAATTTTGTATTATAATTTAGAAGAATAAAAACTTTAAATGTAAGTTTCTCCAAGTTCGTTTTTTGCTTATATACTCCATTTCGAGAGCCTAAGTCTTTCTTAAAAATGGAGGTAAAGGTGTGAGATTTTATATAATTGTTCACAAATATCTGCTTTGTAAAATTTAGTTTATAGTTATACTTTAGGTATGAAAACTTAGTTTTTAATTAGACTTTAGGTATGTAGAAAGTTTTTAACAAATGTCAAAATTATGAATTTCTGCATTGTTCAGATTTTTTTTTGTTTTTTACAGCAAAAAAATATGAAAAAATTAATTACTATTGGCATGAGAAAATCCTTATTAAGTTTTATGTAGTATATAAATACCTAGGAAAAAATGTAGAAAAATCTTTGAAAAAAAAGCCTTAGAATTTTTTAAAAAGCTCAACATTTTGAAAAAGAAAATTAACTAAAAAGTATTAAATTATTTAAATAAATTACAAAAGAATTATAAATCTCTATTGTACATGAATAAAAGTAAAATATAATTTCAAACATTAAAACTTAAAGGAAAAAAATTGATATAATGTGTCGCCTTAATTCAGTGAATTTCTTCATTGAGGCAGTCAAGGAAGCGATTTTCTGTCTGCTATTTGCTCAGTTTATATGAAAAATAAGAAAGTGAAGCTTCAGTATTGCAAAATATAAAGTAAGACGATAGAGAAGATTTTAATGTTACCGAATTAACTCTATTAAAAAATTTACGCATACAATTAATAAAACAATTGTCTAGAACAGAAAATTAAGCTATTGAAATAAATCAACGTCTGTAATATCTATCATAATTTGATGTTTTGACATACTTTAGTGAGAGAACCATGAGCATAAATTCATAAATAAGCGATTTATTTCAAATTAATTCATCCAGTACTCTTCGTAAGCAATATATTCGCCAAAGGACGTTAATTCTAAATAATACGTGGGGACGCTTCAAGACATGCAGTCGAATGAAGTTAATTAGGGTTTTAATTAGTGGAGAATTCTTAAAATAACTGGTTGTTTGTTAAATTATTTTAAGATGTAGGGAAGATTTGAAACTCTCTATGTTAAATAAGCCATTGTTTACAGAGAATTATTTTAATGACAGCACGTGTGGCAATTTTTAATATTTTAGATGTGACAATTAGTGATTTTTTCAAATTTTTAATTAGAATTTGACAATTATAAATTAAGCTAAATTTTGACGTTCTTCTGCTATACCTTCCGAAAGTTTTATAGTATAAACATAATTTTTACATCACGTTACAGATTAAAAATTTAACTTTCTAATGGTCTTAACGTCTTAACACGTAACTTGATTTCTATTATTAACGCATTTTTAAAGAAATATTTTCACCATATTTTTAAACAATATATATTGGACAAAACAATAAAATTTTACAAAAAACGATAAACGAGTAAGGGGAAAAAACAGCTTTTATAAAAGTGTGCCCATCATATTAAGAGAAGTTAAAATTGAAAAATAAATCATTTGTAACGGCAAATTAAACTGAAAAAAAAAATGTAACTTTTAAGTACGTGATTGGATGAAATTAAATAAATAGTTTATACTTTCTTAAAAAATAAATGCGAGGTTAAGGTTTCTATGGTCGTTTGCAATATCTATATCATTAATTCCATAAATCATCTTTTTGATTACGATAAACATGATTGAATTTATAATGGATACGCATTCGAATTTGGCACCAATGGCTTGTTTGTAAATCATTAGTAATAGTCATTCATATTGTTTAATGCTTTTAACTTGGTCGAAATCAAGTAAATAATTACATTTTATGTGGTTTGAATTAAACAATGCATTGATGAATAATGATAGAATTTTTATACTTTGCTCTGTGAGTCATATTTTACAATATATTTTTACCAATATTATAAGCAAAGGTTGTTACATCAATCAGTCTTCTAAATAAATCATTAAAACTGCCTGATTTATTATAAAATCGATATTATTATTAAAAAGTATTTTAGATCTTTTCGGCCACCAACTTAAAAGAAATATATCAATTTAAGGCCAATCAATGCCTTAGAATTGATCAAGCCTTACTTCAAGGGTGATAATTAATTTAATATGTGTTTGCATATATGAATAAATGTGTGTGTGCTCTTCACACCAATCCATATGATCTAGAGATACCGCGCTTGGTATGTAAATATTTACTTTGGAGGATAAAAAGTATATCTATACGATTTTTTTGAAACTTCAATCAATTAAAAATTAACATTAGGAATCTTTTAGCCGAACATCCGAAAATATTACAGCACAAAACTGCTTCTTAAATCCTCTTAAAAATGATTTTTTTTCATTAATAACAATGTTTTACCATATAATTTCAGTTTCTATTTTTAATGAATTTAAAAAAAAATATTATAACCATATTTTCCAACAATTAATTTCTCACAAAATGAAAGTAGAACTTAACTTACAAGAGAGTTAAGAGAGTACCAGTGATTGCCGCCATTTTGACAAAAACTCCAACTGAATAATTGAATTAACTCTTATTACTACTTAAACCAAGGCTAGTGTGATATTTAACACATGTTTAAAAAGAAGCGTATTGTTATGGAACAAATATAAAATGTGATATTTTCCACATAATTCCATGATAGCTGATTACGAATCAGGGAGATATATGTGAAATGAGCAAATAATCGTAAAGCTTTTAGCTTCTAACTGTTTTTAATTATTTTTGATTCGATTACACAAGATAATAATGGAAATAAATTTCCATTTCTAGGAATTAAAACTTTTGATGCTACTATATATTTACATCTAAAGTGTATTATAAATAATTATTTTGTTTCATTTCTGAGCACTCTGAAAAATGCATGAAATTTTGTATTTCAAATGTCCTTAGTTATTTTGCAACAATCATACCCAATATATCGTTAAGATTTTAACAGCCTGTTCTTCCAATTTTTTTTCTTAAGAAGTAGATGTCCAATCTTCTAGGTTTTCCACATAAGATGTGATATTGATTTTGAAACAGTTTGTATGCCTAAATGTTTTACTTCCACAGATTTAGTATTAAAGGATTTCAGAATTAAACCATCAATCAAAACCCAAAGAAATTTAAACATACATTCAATTACGTTATGAAGAAGCAAAACATATTGGTATTGTTAACGTACTGGTTAAAATATTTAGGTTAAAATTAAGTGAAAAGAAATAATTTATCACCAATTAAACGATAAACCTTTTCTCAACATGTTTCCATGAACATTTTCCTTGTTGCCTTTTATATAAGTATACAAAAATTCATTGTTGTAAATTGCAATTTAATCAGTGGCTGTGGTCTTCCCAAAACTTTCTCGAATATACTGTAGTAAAAGTGCTATCTCTAGTATGATAAAGAAGCCAGTACTTCTAACATTAATTGTTGGGTATCAGTGAGCAATACTTATGGAATATCAAACTTTTCGGTTTTGTGTGAATCTAGTGTTTTTGTTGAAACTAGTGTACTATCTTAATTGACCTCTTCAGTTACTAACCTGCGCTTAATACACTAATATCCAGAAAACGAATTTTTGCTTTCGAACTTTCCTTCTTAACAACTAAAATCAATATTTGATTACAATTAAGTTATAGCATTACAACTATTTTTTGTTTATTTAAGTTATTGTATTTTTGAGTTATCAATATTTTGACAGATCTGGTTAAACATTTATTAAGAATTTACAATTCAGATGCTGAAACTGTAAAAATTTTTTTGATTTACTTAAGTTGTTTTGCATTTGAACTAGTAAGCATACTAAAACATAAATTGATAGACTGTCATTAGCTTGATGAATCTATTTCCAAATTTCCTTCAACTCTGAGATTTCGACTGTACTCTTGTGCATTAAATTTCAAACCACGTTCCTCCTAATGTTTCATAGTTATCATGTTCACTTGCATTTGATCAACCGGACAGACAGCTTTTTTATGATAGCAATTCGTTTAACTCTTTATTTACCTTTGGTACTTTAAAACATCGCGTAAACCTGGCGGATAACTTAGCAATACGACTTTTTTTTTCTAATAGAATTTAAAAGAACATTAAGAGCGTATTTCCATTATAAAGTAATAAATATCAATGAAGAAACAGCATTAAAAATCTTTTATTATTAGTTTAATTATTCCAATTAATTAAAAAAGTTTTTAATTCTTCTTTCTGGGATTATTCTGAATCAAAACTTAACTGACGGCTCAAAAATAAATCTGAAAAATTTATGGTAAAATAATTTGATAAATAAATGGTTTAAAATACACATTAAATTTATTCAGTTGATCTGAAAGCAATTTTGAATTGTTGGGTAGAGTAGACAAAAATAATTCCAAAAATGTGATCTTAGAATTCAAGGAGTTGGGAAAGGTGAAGAATCATCGAAATTTCGCTGTAAAACTTTTTACTGGTTACAATATTTTCAATTCCTTTCTTTTCAAATGAGTAATA